>CM056051.1:40323004-40458004 GCA_029574335.1 Rana kukunoris
AGCTGTGTTTTAGTGGGTGTCCTGACACTCCTGCTCGACCCCTCGAAGAGGCTTTCTTCACACCAAGAAGAAAGCCTTGTGTGGAGTTACAGACAGAAGAACAGAAAGGCCTATTTCACACTGGGGCGTTTTTTCGAGCGTTATTCGTGCGCTTTGGAGGGTTATTACAGCGTTATTCGAGCAAAGCCTTATCTGCAATCCCAATGTGTTGGTAAAGCACCAACAAGACCCTAAAGTTTTAGGGCGTTTTTGCAGTGCCTCAGTGCACGGTTTAGGAGAGATTTGCCAATGACAGGCACCGCTGTCTACGGCGCATGCGCCATAGAAAACGGCGCGCAGGCGCATTGAGAATAGCCATCTTAAATTTGGCAATGCCGAATTTGACGACTCCGATGTGCATGCCATGATAACATCTGAATATCATGGCTGCGGCTGGAGGGGGAGACGAGGATGGGGCATCGGGGGCTTTGATCTAAGGTAAGTAATGCATAATGAGCTAGTATGCTAGTCATACTAGCTCCCTTTGTCTTGCAGGTTTTTTTTTTCAAATGGGTTTACAAACGCTTAAGGATATATTAAGTCACATTTGTAAAGGATATTGACGTCACCAGCACTATGAATGGACGACATACTAGAGCATGCCATCCATTAGAGAGCGCTGCGCCACAATCATGACCCCCTCGTGTATGTACAGGAGTGATGTCATTGCAGCCCGGTCATTTGAATGGCTGGAGCCTGCGAACCCGAAGGAAAACTGGGTGAAGATGGAAGCACTGACAATGTGCAAAACTAAAAATCAGCAGCTACAAACACTGTAGCTGCTGACTTTTAATAAGCACAAGTACGTTTCCAGATTGCCCGCAATGTTGGCCGCCCGTGGCAGATCCGTCCCTTGGACCGGGTCCCGGCGCCGCAAACCTCACTAAGGGAAACAGGCAGTGAAGCCTTACCGCTTCACTGCCCGTTTCCTACTGCGCATACGCGAGTCGAGTGGCTCGCGTATGTGCCATTTGCGCAGCTATTTGTGAATGAAAACACCATCCTGTGTGTCCCAGAAGGCAGCGCGCCTCCATTTCCCAGAAGGCTTCGTGAGGAGGAGAACAGACCCCACCGCGGAAGAGGTAGATTAGGATAATCTGCTTAGTAACAGCAATCTCTGGTAAGTATAAGATTTATTTCTTTTTTTTATTCATTTTTTTTTGGGCTGGACCTCCACTTTAAGGTAAGTCTGTGATAGTGTGCTGGTATGCGGTGCATCCTAGCACATTATGACTTAAGCCAGAACTCCACCCAAAAAGGTCCACTTTCAATGTCATTTTTTTCTAGAACAATTCTTTATGCCTTGGTGACATAATCTTCTGAAAATAAAAACAAAAAACAATGTTGAATAATCTAATGCAAAAGAGTTAAGTGTTGTATTGTGAAAGTGGGATTTATTTAGGAAGCATCACTATTAGAAAATCAAGGTGTGTTTTATGGTCTCAGTGTATGAAATATGCTCCGACTTCACTTACGTGTCCCATAAAACCATCTGTTGTCCTTAACGCAAAGTTCTGTCCGTAATGGAGAGGTTCCCCATGTTCACTGCCATCCACACTGTTCCCCAACAACATGGAAAAACATTAAATACAGTTACTTTAGAATAGTCACGGTTTAAGAGCTTTTAGAGTAAATCTGAAGGCTTCTGTGTGGCAGTCTAAACAGGTTATAAAGTGGTTGTAAACCTCAGATATGAAATATGAACAAAGCATATCCCTCTATAAGTGTACTTGTCTCAATTAAGAGCACTAAGCGTCATTTCTGTCTGCTGCTTTGTTCCTCTGCTATCGGCATGAATCACTTCTAACAAGTTTTCCTGACACCAAGAGAAAAAAGGTGACAGGGGAGGGAACTTTAGCAGATTAGCATCCTTAGCTCTGTTCCTGTGTGCTGTGCAAAGACCTGCTGCTATCAGACCTCTCCTCTCTGAGCTCTGCAAAGTGTAACTTCAACTCTCCGTCCACTTTTTTTCTGAACTTTAGACAAGCTTCAAAACTCAGCATTTTGAATGGATGAAGAGAAGAAAGGGTTGTAGATAAATAGGTACAACTTATGAAGGAGGATTTGTTTCCTTTCTGTGTATCACCTGAAGACAGTCACTTCACTGGTATATGTAATGCCGCGTACACATGGTCGTTTTTTGTCTTGTAAAAAACTTTGTTTTTTTCTCATGAATAAAAACAATGTTTTTCAGACTTCATTTTAAAAAACGATGTTGCCTACACACCATCGTTCTCTGAAAATGCTCTTGCAAAGCGCGGTTACGTAAGACACTTTCGACGGCACTCTGTTCCATTGAAGCTCCCGTCTCATAACTTGCTCCTGAGCATGTGCGGGTTTAAAAACATTGTTTTAAACGTCGTTTTGCCCACACACCATCATTTTTTTGACACAAAAAACGACATTCAGAAAAACGACACAAAAAATTCAAGCATGTTCAAAGACATAAAGCGACGTTTTGCCCACACACGATCATTTTAAATGACGTTTTTTAGAGCGTCTTTTTTTTTCATCACAAAAAACGACCGTGTGTACGCGGCATAAGGGTTTACATCCACTTTAACCACTTGCTGCCCGTCATTATATGGCGGCATGTCGGCATGATCCCACGAACCGCCGCAGCTGTACGTCCGTCCCTTTACTGCGGGGGTGCCGGTGCTTTGACTGGCAGTTGCGATGACCCCCGGCTGCGAGCGATCGCAGGCACGAGAGGCAGAACAGGAACGTGTGTGTGTAAACACATACATCCCTGTTCTGTGAGGGGAGGAGATGCAGATCGTAAATTTCCACAAGCTGGAAATCACGATCTGTCATCTCCTATAGTGAGTCCCCTTCCTCCCCCTTTCAGTTAGAACACACACTAGGGAACATAGTTAACCCCTTGATCGCCCCCTAATGTTAACCCCTTCCCTGCCAGTGACATTTACACAGTAATCAGTGCATTTCTATAGCACTAATCGCTGTATAAATGCCAATAATCCCAAAATTGTGTCGAAAGTGTCCAGTGTGTCCGCCATAATGTCGTAGTCCCGATAAAAGTCGCAGATCGTCGCCATTACTAGTAAAAAAAAAATATAATAATGGGGTGGAAAATTTGTAATGTGCAATGACCCAAAAAACTGTGTTTAATTGAATAGTATACAAATTATATAGATGCGCTTAAATCAACTATTGTGTGATAACAATACAGTGAACCAACAATTACCATACAGTATAAAAACACAATGTGTGCAAAAAACGGTATGTCCCAATAATGAATGATTAATCCACAGTACTTGTCACTGCTTCACTCATACCGCTTAGGGCCCTTTCACACGTCCGTTCCGTTCGTCCGTTTTTTGGATGTCCGGTAACGGACCTCAATGCTTCCCTATGGGAGCGGATCCATTAGCGGATGATGCATCCGCTAACGTCCGCTAGATCCGCATCTGTTTTTTCGGACGGAAGAATGTCCTATTTTTCTTCCGTCCGGCCAAACGGATCGGATGCAAACGGACAGACGGTCCGTTTCCATCCGATTCCCATAGGGGAGAGCGGAGGAGAGACGGGGCGGTCCATGCACATTGTGCGGGGACCGCCCTGTCCGCCCGACAGCTCAGGGGAGACCCCCCCGCTGAGCTGACGGACACACGGAGCGGACCGAAAAACGGACCGCACGTGTGAAAGGACCCTTAGGCTGGGTTCACACTACACTACACCACTTTCATCCTACTTTGCTCTGCGACATTTGTCCTACATTGATCCTACATTGGTCCTACATCCATCCTACTTTCATGAACAGGATACTACTTTGGTCCTACTTTGTGATAGTCTGACTTGTTCTTTGACCAATCAAAACAATCCCAGAGTGAGATAAATTCCTTTTACTGGTGCTGTAATCCAGTGTTTTTCAACTCCAGTCCTCAAGGCACACCAACAGGTCAAGTTTTCAGGATTTCCCTCAGATGAAATGGCTGTGGTGATTACTAAGGCAGTGAAACTGATCAAATCACCTGTGCAAAATAATGGAAAGCCTGAAAACATGACCTGTTGGTGTGCCTTGAGGACTGGAGTTAAAAAACACTGCTGTAATCACATGTCAAATGGCAAAAGTCGGATGGTTAGGACAAGGCTCCTACTTTGGTCCTACTTCAATGATATTCAATGGGCTGAAGTAGGATCAATGTAGGACCAAAGTAGTACAGGGAGTAGTTTCAAAGTCGGACCGACTTGTGTAGGACCAGTTAAGACGGCTCTCATAGGGAAACATTGATTTTCACACGTCATGCTACATGAGCTCCCAATGTAGGAGCGTTGTCGGAACAAGTGTGAACCCAGCCAAGGGCTGGGTTCACACTACACTACACGACTTTCATCCTACTTTGCTCTGTGACATTTGTCCTACATTGGTCCTACATCCATCCTACTTTCATGAACAGGATACTACTTTGGTCCTACTTTGTGATAGACTGACTTGTTCTTTGACCAATCAAAACAATCCCAGAGTGAGATAAATTCCTTTTACTGGTGCTGTAATCACATGTCAGATGGCAAAAGTCGGATGGTTAGGACAAGGCTCCTACTTTGGTCCTACTGTAGGACCAAAGTAGTAGAGGGAGTAGTTTCAAAGTCGGACCGACTTGTGTAGGACCAGTTAAGACAGCTCTCATAGGGAAACATTGATTTTCACACATCATGCGACATGAGCTCCCAATGTAGGAGCGTTGTCGGAACAAGTGTGAACCCGGCCTAACACTGAGAGCATGGATCAAATCCCAAAGCAGGCTCCAGCAGCGCTCAGCTGTTTCACAGAGAAAATTACCAATGCTTCACTTAGGCTGGGTTCACACTTGTCCTACAAACGCTCCGACATTAGGAGCTCATGTCGCATGACGTGTGAAAATCAATGTTTCCCTATGAGAGCCGTCTTAACTGATCTGTCACAAGTCGGTCCGACTTTGAAAACACTCCCTGTACTACTTTGCTCCGACATTCATCCTACTTCAGCCCATTGAATATCATTGAAGTCGGACCAAAGTAGAAGCCTTGTCCTTATCAGACATCCGACATGTGATTACAGCAGCAGTAAAAGGAATTTATCTCACTCTGGGATTGTTTTGATTGGTCAAAGAACAAGTCAGACTATCACAAAGTCGGTTCAAAGTAGCATCCTGTTCATGAAAGTCAGATGGATGTAGGACCAATGTAGGATGAATGTAGGGATGAATGTAGGACAGATGTCGCAGAGCAAAGTAGGATGAAAGTTGTACTGCTGTCGTGTAGTATAGTGTGAACCCAGCCTAACACCGCTCATTACCAAGAGCATGGATCAGATCACAAAGCAGGTTCCAACAGCGCTCAGGCGGTGGTTCACAGTAATATGCAAGGGAAGAGCAAAAGAGAAGACATAGCGCAGTATTGCATGGACAGGGCTATAAACAAAGAATACAGCTGCTGTGTGTGAACTCACGAATCCTCGCTAGGCTATATAGTGTAGTATTGCCGCTCAGTATAGTGGACTCCTCATTCGGAAGAGTCCCGTCACTGTAGGCTCCCCCCCATGCGTTGCGTCACTCGTCACGTGACTTATTCATGGGTTTCTAGTTTCTACCCATGAATAAGAAACCCATGAATACGTTTGTTTGGGAGCCACGTTGCACGAAAACTCCGCGCAATTGTCAGTGCTGAATCGCAAAAAGGGGCCTAATCCTTTAGCTGCATAATGGCCTGGGGCTTAAGTGAACACTGTTTTTGACCCAATGCATGTTACACATATGCACTGTAGTGTACTGTATGTGCACCTTGAGGTTACATGTTTTATGACCTGTCTTCAATATGAAGGAGAACTAAAAATGATGAATACATGTTTCCATCATCTTTTAGTTTACGATAGAAATGTGATGAAAACATATACTGTACCTTGTTATAATGAAAGCATTCCTGGCACATGGCTTGACATTGGTACTGCCACTGACTCCACACGGTGCTGTTAGGTGTTTCTTTAAATATAAAACACTTTCATCTGGGTTAGCCGAGAGAGTGTAGTTCCCATTTACCGGGGATGGATTACTTAATGATTGCTCGCTGTTCTCTGGATTCAGCAGCATGACTACATCACCAACGTGGAGGAAACCGTCCTTGGAGATAGAAAGCTCTGCCTAATATAAAGAGAGGACAAATATTATTATTAAGAGACAAGCAGTTGGATAAGCCGTTGTCTAACATTTATAAGGTGCTCATGTCCTCAGTTCATTTTGGCCTAGAGAGGCTTTATTGTAAATGGCGGGAGGACTTCCCTGTCTTGGTTGCCGAGGATTGGGAAGACATATGGGATGGGAGTATTCATTTCTTCAGTTAGTGGCAGTAAGGGATAGTTTGATTCAGTTTAAGCTTATCCACGCAATGAATCTAACTCCACAAAAAATGTTATAAAATCTACCCTGGGACCTACCTATAGATGTTGCATTAGGGTGTGCACCTCAAAGCTCACACACATATGCGTGTATGAGATATATACCAGCCTCTTCCCCGCTCTCCATATTAAAAACAATAGGGGGGGGGAGACCTGGGCAGTAGAAAGAGGGACAGAAGGGGTGGTGGGGGTGGCATATATTGGTACCAATCCTCTGTATTTTTCTCCTGTGGCAGCTGAATGACAGCGAGAGGAAGAAAAGGAGAAGCCTACTTTCAGCTGCTGCAGGAGGAAAATACAGATTTTTTCCACTAAATTCCATATTCACCGCCTCCAGTGTCCAAGTTCTGTGGTTTGGCAAGGAAGGATCAAGGTTTACCAGTCACCAGCCCACTATCAACAGGTAGATTATGACTGACAGTTTGCCAACCCCAGGATTAGGGTGTGCCTAGGCACACCTGGCACACCCCTTGCGCAGGCCTATGGACCTGCCCCTGCTGTTGGAAGTGTAGTGGAGGCGCCGCAGACTTTTGTCACCTGGTATGGTCCTTCCCCAAACTACAATTATTTTGAATGTTGATAACCAAATTTATATCCTCCCTGGTGATGACTTTAATCCCCCTTACAATTTTAGTCTGTCTGTTGGCCCTGGTCAGTGATTTGCCACATCGGTGAGCAACACAGACTCTTATAGGGCTATTGTTGTTTTATGCCCGGAAGGCAATAATTTTAAAATGGGAACTAACAGAAGTGCTTTTCTTAAATTTCTGGAAGACACTGGTCCACAGGTGTCAAACACAAGGTCTGCAAGCCGAATCCGGCCCTCCGGGCCATTTCATGTGGCCCTCGAACCTCTCCAGCACTCCTCTGGTCCTCCTTCAGACCCTTACTTTCTGCTTTCAAGCAATGCATCCAGCTTCTTTCCAGCAGCAGCATAAGGAAAGGGGGGTGCACTGTGATGTATGGGAGAGTAGGGGACTAATGTAAGGGGAGGGGATGCGTTGGACATCTAATCTTTTAGATACAACTGCCCTTTTGAGGGCAAACATAATTCTGATGCGGCCCACAATGAAATTGAGTTTGACACCCCTGCTCTAGTCAATACAACTATTCCCCTATATCATTACCTTTCACGTGGTTGTTTGAACAAATTTGAGAAGAAATGAACTATTTGGTTGGAATCATTAGAAATGAATACCACTCCCTAGGGTCAGATAAGACAGTTGAAGTGAGGTGGTAATGGTTAAGCCCTTGTTTATTGCGCCAGGTAGTGGGTCTCTATGTTACCAAAAATAGTTTCTGAGGCCTGGTACACATACACCCCCCTCAATGTTTATAACTTATGCATGTTTTCTTACTGTGCACAAATAACTCCACGGATGCATTACATGTCATTCGAAATGTGAGACAAGCAGTTAATAGTTCTTAAGACCTAGGGTTCTATCTTTAGCTAGTAGATCTATTCTTTTACTAGGCAATTGTTTTTTTGTTTGTTTGTTTTTTGAGCCAGGGTATGTCCAAGGTTTCTGTATTGTACTTTGTTTTATACTTTTGGAAATCAATAAACAGAATTTACAAAAAAAAAAAAGTGGGCCTGTAGCATTTTTGGAGGTGTAGCGCCCCGTTACTTTTAGTATGGGCACTACACTAAAGTTAGTGGGGGAGTGGGAGAGTTATGTTGCTCTCACTCTTAATTTCGTTAAATTTGGGCTGCTGTCAATTTAGAACTGTCCTGTGGGTCAGTCTGCGCTCTGGGGTGTCAATCTCACCTCTTGACGACAGATGGCGTCAGAGGGGTTCTAACAGAGCCACTTTTCCCCAGCAGCCAATTGGAGGAGTTTTCCCTCGCGGGGCATGCTGGGGAGGGGTATATCTGTGGCAGACGCCATTTTTCGGGGTTCTTCGGGGGTTCCTGGCTCCAGGTGTGGCACCCACCTTTGGGGTGTGCGCATCCAATAGACCCCGGCGATATGACCTACCAGGCCAGGGTCGAAAGTTACGCGGAGTTCCTGGCGGATGCTGCCGAGTGGCCCCAGTGTGTGCAGGAGTGTGCAGGGTTCAGGAGGAGATTCCCGTGCAGGGTGCTTTGCCCCTGGACAGAGAAAGCTAGCAGAGTCTTTAAAGACAATGAGGTCCCACGTAGAATTAGCTGGGGGTCCTACCAAAGAGAGCTGAGTCCAGAGACTGAGCAGAGCCAGAAGGGCGTTGGTGGGAATTCCAACCATACCAAGCCAAGCTGGCAGTTGTCTCCTCGTCGGCTGTAACGTCACTGGATGACAGCCCTGTGTCCCACATCCAGTGATGTCACAGCTGACGGGGAGACAACTGCCAGCTTGACTCGGAACCTTGGAAACCCCTGCAGCTAGCAAGACAGCAGCAGCACCCCACATGGCTGGCTATCTGGATCAGGACTACACAGTGAGCCCCTCTATGTTACTAGCCTTTTTAACCCTTACCAGGTGAGTTAATTCTTCTTTAAAAAGTGTATCCTAATAAATGTATCATTAATCATTTTAATATACTGTACACAGGTGAGCGCCGCTGTTATCCACATTATATAGTGCTCATGTTGTACAGTTTACAATTTGGGGGTATCCCATGCTCCCTATCTCTATCCAAGTTACTGTTCCAATAAAAACACAAAAGAGAAACCCCCAGACTGGTCTTTAAGCCAAAGGAGGAATGCTGAAAATGCTGTGTGCCTGGCTGTGTATGCTGTGAGGGGAGAAATAGGCCAAATTTAATAGATGATCTTTAAAAGTTTGCTACAAGTGTAACTGCTCCTGGTGATCCGGTGAATGTTCAGGTGATAATGGGTTCTATACACATAGCCACTTACCTTTTGCATAACATTTTTCTTGAAATGACTTGACTTTTGCAAAAGCAATTCTCCCTTTTCTCGTTTTTCCAAAAAGTCTTTCAAGAGACCCTAAAATGTACAGAAAACACAAAATATGAACCAAGAGGAAAGATACAGTGAAGTAAAGAGGGGACACGTATGAACACATTTGTGACTGTTTAGACTTTAGACCAGGGATGTCAAACTCAATTCATTATGGGCCGTATCAGTATTATGATTGCCCTCATGAGGGCCGGATGTATCTTTAAGATTAGATGTCCAGCGCATTCCCTCCCCTTTCATTAGATGTCAAGAGCCACCCCACCATCATAAGTTGAGTCCCCCACCACTCTCCGTTACATCACAGTGTACCCCCCTTTCCTTATGCTGCTGCAGGGAAGAAGCTGGATGCATTGCTTGAAAGCAGAAAGTAAGTGTATGGAGGGGGACCAGAGGAGGGCTGGAGCTCTCCTGCAGCTGCAGGAGGTGTGAGGGCCACTTGAAATGGCCTGGAGGGCCGGATTAGGACCATGGGCCTTGTGTTTCACAGCTGTGCTTTAGTAGGGTGACCAGATATCCCCAGTTTCAGGGGACAGTCCCCTGATTGAGGACACTGTCCCCGGACCAAGTCTGTCCCTGGTTTTGTCCCCAGATTGGATTTAATAGGGGGCAGGGGCAATTTCAAAGAAAGTCATTACAGAACCAAAATAAAAAAAATAGAATTACACACCCCCGCTCCTACTACCATAGGGGGGTTATATTTTTCCCATTATCTGTGCCCCTTTCGGGAATATTTCTTAAGTTTCGGGCGCATGCCCATTCAGCTTCGATCACATTTTCTTCTGCCTTGGCTCAAATTCTGGCCAGCCACCTGCCTATCTCCTTGCCTTCCCTGGTGGAGTGATCTTCCTCCGCTCCCCATCCAGTAGTAGCTAGGGCCTGAAGAATAAGACTTGAGAGGCTGTGAGGCGGGCAGTGACGGGCAGAGAGTCGCTGATTGTTGCCATAACTAGTAAAGAGAAAATATGTCCCCGGATTTAACTTTAAAAATCTGGTCACCTTATGCTTTAGAGGATTACAAAATGACATTTGTGGTGCTCCAATCTCTTCTACCAATTACGTCTTTTTATATATTGCAAACATTTGAGACAGAATTACGAATGGAGAACAAAAACATATTAAAGCAATTCTTCAGCCTCTTTGAAAAAAAAGTCAGCAGCTACAAATACTGGGATCCTGTACCGTGCTCCCACCAACCACTTCTACCTCACCGGTCTTCCGGGTCCCTTGCGCTGGCATGTTTACTCTGGGCAATCAGTTGCGGCTCCTTGCGGCTTCACGGCTGGTTTCCCACTGCTCATGCGCAAGCCACGCTATGCTTTCTAAATGCTCCTTCGCCCTCCAGAAGTGGGAACCAGGTACCGCTCTCCCCCAGAACAAAGTGCCAAAAACAGAAGAGGAAGGGGGAATCGTAACTTCCCCTTTAGACCCCTTTCACACTGAAGCGTTTTTACAGTGTTTTATCGTTAAAAATAGCGCTATTAAAATGCTTATAAAACGCTCTCTATGCATCTCAATGGACCCTTCCACACTGAGTCCTGCAAGCAGCATCTTTGGAGCAGCTTTTGGGCGCTGAAAAAAAGCTACAAAAACGCCCTCCTCTATTGAAATGAATTGAAAACGCTGTAAAAACACCTTACCCTTTCACACTGAGGCGTTGCATTGGCGGGGCGTTGAGAAAAGTCCTGCAAGCAGCATCTTTGGAGCAGCTTTTGAAAAAAACGCTCCAAAAACGCCTCTCTCCATTGAAATGAATTGAAAAGCGCTGTACCCTTTCACCCTTTCAGGCTGTAGCCTTACCCTTTCACATTGAGGCACTGCAAAAACGCCCTAAAACGATAGGGTCTTAGCAGTGCTTTACCAGCACATTGGGATTGCAGATGAGACTTCACTCGAATAACACTGTAATAACGCTTGAATAACGCTCGAAAAACACCCCAGTGTGAAAGGGGCCTTAGGGTGAAGTTCCACTTTAATAGGAGCTGCAGACCTCTCATGTGAGAATAAAATCTCTGCTTATCAGTCATAAATGTTGTTGCTTAGAGCTAACACAACTTAACCACTTATACTGCAGTATGATCTGATGCCTGATCTGCCCAGTGATCGCTGTGTTCCGAGCTGTCATTAGGCAGCTCAGAACACAGAGACACTTACCTAGCCATTCTGAAGAGCTGGGTACCATGTAATTGCTGTGATTGTTTATCACAGTGATCACATGGTATTTTTTGTAAGGGAAGGGATCAGCACTGTAAACAATACCATGTGATCAATGTGATGGCCAATCATAGCAATCACACGGTATTTACTGTGCTCATCCCTTCTTCTTACAACAGGGAAAAGAGATCATAGTACTTATGAATAGGGAATGAACGAATTGATCAGCATCAGCATTCTTAATTGAAACATTGTAAACTATGTTTACTGCAGGCTGCAGAGAACGGGACTGGGGAATCTCTATCTTCAGTTTCTTTCTTTGTCTCAAAAGTGAGACATCAGGGGTCTGTTTAGACCCTTGATATTTCACTAAAGCCCCATAACAGGGCTCCTAAAAAAAATTGTAAAAATATTGTAAAAAATAATTAACAAATAATAATAAAAAAAAGTACTGACACCGTCCGCTGCCTTACTGACACCGATCTTTGCTCTACTAATGCCGTCCAATGTTCTGCTGATATACATGTGTTTGTGCTCTGGGATGTCCAGTGACACAGGGTATTTTTATTAACCCTTTCATGCCCCTCTCCAACACATACTATCTCCATGCTGTCTCCATGTGATCTCTATAGTAACCCTTTCATGTCCCTTATGCTGCACATATGAACAATAACCGCTTCAACTCCATCCTACCACTGTATGTGACCAGTACAGTAACCCCGTCACTTCCTATGTGTATGGCCTGGAAATTTAATGTATCTGGTGCACCATTCACAAGCTCTGTGTTCAACCCCCTCAGTACCAGCAAGTTTCCTCATTCCCAAACATTTGTGGCAAAAAATTTGATCACCTTGGGGCCATTTCGGGGGGTTTCATACTATTCTGTTTTTTTTTTTACTTCAGACTCCGCCAAACAGGACAGCGAGACTTGCTCACGGTTCATTTGCCCATTATGTCTCTTCTAAGGCTTCGCTAAGTGTTTTCTTTCCTTTTTTTTTTTTTTTTCTTATACATTCTTTATTTATTTTCCAAGATTCCAGGTTACAAATTATCACATTACTTAACATCCATTTAAATCGATTATATCCAAGAAAGACAGGGAGAAAAGAAGAAAAAAAAAAAAGCACCTTGAATTTTAACAAAGTACAGTAAGTGAAACGTTTTTTTTTTTAACATTGTTGTCCTTTTATTGGCTGGATTTGTGTCCTTTTCCTGGTTATTGGCTGGGTTTCTGGCTAGGTGTTGGATGCATTGGCAAATTTTTTAGCGCTTGCCGATACAAGGAACTGTAAGAAAAAAATAAGGTATGTGAAGGATATGATTGGCCCCCAAAGGGAGCAGGGGGTGGAGCCAAGCCACGCTCTCTCTGTCCTATGGACACACAGAGCTGGCTCGGGAGTGAGCCCATATGAGTGCCCCCATAGCAAGTGGCTTGCTATGGGAGCACTCAGAAAAGGGGGAGGAACCGGAAGCACCAGCGTGGGACCAGAGAAAATAAGGATTGGGGCTGCTCTGTGCAATACCATTACACAGAGAAGGTAAGTATAACATGTTTTATTGGGAAAAAAAGGAAAAAAAACATTTAGAATCACCTTTATTACACATATTTTTTACATAGGGCAGTAGGCAGGATAAGTAGCAAGAGGGGATATTTTTAAGAATAGTAAAGTTAGGTAGGAATTCTGCATTAAAGGAAAACTAAACCCATACATTTAACCAAACATGGGGTTAAAAAGGCCAGTCAATCACTTCTGATAAGCAATCTAATCATGGATCACAATTCAGAGGAGAGGTAGATTTAGATGCATCCGTCCCAGCAATTTTAAATCATTTGGCATCTATTTACTCAGTGTAACATCATTCTTAACCTCTCAGCTTCTCGGCCCTTTAAAAGGTTTAAAAAGGTTTATGATGCCGAGAGGCGGGGCTTAAGATCACATGACCGCCGTGATTGGTTGTCACAGTGGTCATGTGATCTAAAAACTCCTGACCAGCTTTCAGTTAGGTGCCGGAACTGTGCTGGGAGTACGCAGTGCATGCACTCTCCGCACAGCTGTGTTGACAGCAATTTACGCAAATGTAGTTACATAGTTAGTCAGGTTGAAAAAAGACACAAGTCCATCCAGTTCAACCATAAAATAAATAAATAAATAATAAAAAAAATATCGTACAACCCCATATACCAAATTCTATACCCATAGTTGATCCAGAGGTAAGCAAAAAAAAACAAAAAAACAGCAGAGCGCAATGCAATGTGTCATTGTGCATTAAAATTCATTCAAGTTGCGTATGAAAAAATACACTGCGCACTGCGCAAACATCGCGTGACATAAAAATATACAACAGTCACAATTTTATTCTTCAGGGCCTCTGCTTACAAAAATGTATGATGTTTGGGGGTTCTACGTCATTTTCTAGTAAAAAATGGATGCTTTTTACATGTAGAAGAGGAATGTCAGAATTGGCACAGGCTGGAAGGGGTTTAGGCGGTTTTGCTCGCATTCTGTGCAAGTTAAGAAAGCAAGAAAAACCGCGCACTTTCCTGACACGCACAGAAACACGCTACACTTTAGCAAACAGCATGGCATTGAATCCTAATGGTACCCCCACGCAACTTTGCTCTTCGATTTAGAAAAGAGCGTCAGGGACTCAATCTGCATCTTTTCCACGCATAGGACAGCCCATTGAAATGAATGGATTGTCCTCAGGACCACCATCAGGGGGGTACAGGCATTACACCAGTAAGGGGCCCGATGGTCCCCAGGCCTCCTCCCCCACCCACTTATTATCTTGCGTCAGGAGAGAAGAGATTACACTTGTTTTTTTTTGTCAGCACCTCCCCCCTCCCTGGTTCACTGCTCCAGGGGGGCCCTGCCTAAAGCTGTGTAAGGGGCCCCAAAATGTGTGATGACTGCCCTGATTGTCGTACGCACAATGCATAGAAAAAAAGTTCCTTGGCTTATTGAAAAATTCAACCACGCCAAAACGCATCATGCAGTTTGACATGCCCAAAAACACACATGTAAGCAGATGCGTGCGGTTGCCATTAAGAATTAATACATTTTATTGGCACTGCTTTTTTTTTTGCGTTGGGAAAGTGCGTGATTTTTGCACGCTGAAGGGTGAATGCAGCATTAGTAAGGAGTCATATCCTAGAATAATGTCCTCAATTCATTTCCTGGTAATAAAGTATAATGGTGAGTTTTGCTCACCTCATCCAGGGAGACGTCTTCATTCCAGTTCCCAATCCGGACCGATGGGTTGAAGGTTCGGACGCTCATCCTGGCTCCGATATTCCACTCACTGTCCAGTATACAGCTTCCAGAGCTCTCCTGTTGTTATAGGAACGATATGTTTACATGTTACCATAGATACACAACACATTACAACGCTATAGACAGCCATGTGGCAATGCTGACATCTAGTGGACAAAATACATATTGCAAGCACCTTAGATTTTCATAAGGCTTGCTCAGTGCCACACGCTAAAGAGATCCATGTGACTATGCTGACATCTAGTGGACAAAATACATATTGCAAGCACCTTAGATTTTTATAATGCTGGCTCAGTGCCACACCTTATATATATCCATGTGGCAATGCTAACATCTAGTGGACAAAATAAATAAACCTCCTGTCATTGTATTATTTAACTCTTTCGCTGGCAGAGTATTTTTTTTGCATTTTCTGCAGACATATTTCAAATAAAAATATTTAGACCTTAAGATTACAACCCCCCATCCAAAAGCCCACAGTGTCAGCACCCCAATCCGATCCGTACATCAGCTTTGGGTGCAGGCGTCGGCATTGCAAGTAAGGAAAACAGGCAGTGGAGCCTCCAGGTTTCCAAGTGGCACAGCCCTTTCTGAATGGTTCTGTTGCCTTCTGGGGCACACACAGGTCCCAGAAGGCAGCAGGGGGGGAAGAAGGATGGCCGGATAAAACCGCAGAAGTGATGTACCTCTCCGCGGCAACATAAGAAGAAAACATGCAAAAAAAAAAATCTAAAAGTGAGGGGGGGGGGGGGGGCGGTGTTCAATTGTTTTAGTTCTAATGTTTTTCCGTTTTTCCTGAGAGCGGATTTCCCTACACTTTTTATATTTGAGTTCTCATTTTGCCTGGAACTCCACTTTAATTATAGGTGACATAAACACATTGCATTGTTTTTTTTCAAATATAAAAGATGAGGTTGCACCAATATACACTGTAGATAACCAGCATGTCAGAATTTTAAATTGCATGCGACAAACTTCAGCACCTTGTATTTTCCACAGGCGACGCTTTACTGTAAAGGCCCCCTACAGGTCATCAGTTTAGAGGTCACTATAACTAGCCTAGAATTATTGCTGTCACTCAGGCATGCACAGCCATATGTAACGTGTGTAGCACAATCAACGTTTTCGTGTGTTGTTACCCCAACACATGCATTTACATTTTTACGTACGTGTACATGGGGGTGGGAGGGTTCAAAAATGGGGGGGGTGGACTTAGGTGCTTGGGTGTAACTCCCAATTGTTTACACTTTTTTTAACTAAACTTTTTTTTTCATCATATGGGGGGGGGTCCCTGTGAGGATTTTTTTGGTGACATGTTCTCTTTAACCACTTGCTTACTGGGCACATATACCCCCCTCCTGCCCAGGTAAAATTTCAGCTTCCGGCACTGCGTCGCTTTAACTGACAATTGCGCGGTCGTGCGACATGGCTCCCAAACAAAATTGACGTCCTTTTTTTTCTTTTGGTGGTATTTGATCGCCTGTGCGGTTTTTATTTTTTGAGCTATAAACAAAAAAGAGCAACAATTTTGAAAAAAAAATACAATATGTTTTACTTGTTGCTATAATAAATATTCCAATTTAAAAAAAAAAAAAAATGTTTTTCTCAGTTTATTGTCGTACATATTTGTGTGTATGAGCATATTTTTGGTTAAAAAAACGCAATAAGCGACTGGTTTGCGCAAAAGTTATAGCGCTTACAAAATAGGAGACAGAATTATTATTTTATTTTTATTTTTTTACTAGAAATGGCGGCGATCTGCGATTTTTATTGGGACTGCGACATTATGGCGGACACATCGGACACTTTTGACACATTTTTGGCACCATTCACATTTATACAGCGATCAGTCCTCTAAATATGCACTAATTACTATATAAATGTGACTGGCATTGAAGGGGTTAACACTAGGGGGTGAGGAAGGGGTTAAATGTATTCCCTACATAGGGCCAGATTCAGCAAGACTTGCGCTGGAGTATATCGATATGCGCCGCGTAACTGTAAAGATGCGCCGTAGTATCTATGTGGCCGTACCCACCAACCTAGATGCGCCAGAAAACGGGCCATTTCCGATCGGCTTAACTTTCCCTTGCGCAAATACCGTGCAAGATAAAAAATTACAATGACCGTCATTGTTTTCTCTAGGGTCTCTGCTAAATAAACATATATAATATTTGGGGGTTCTATGTAATTTTCTACATGATTTTTACATGTAGGAGAGAAATGTCAGAATTGGCCTGATTGGTAAGTGGTTAACAACTGATGAGTCATCAGCTGTCAGCTGAATGTTTAAAAAAAAAGAGAAAAAATGGCATAGGGTCCCTCCTCCCCAAAATCCATACCAGACTGAACCATACCAGGCCGCATGTGCTCAACATAGGGGGATGGGGCTCTGCCCCCGCCCAAAAGCCACTTGCCCCCCAGGTTGATAGGCACAAGTGCCTCTTCCCTATAACACTGGCCGGTGGTTGTGGGGGTCTGCAGGCAGGGGACCCCCGGCTTCCCGGCCCACTCCTACTCAATCACCTCGAAAAGCAGTGGTTTGTTAAAAAATAAACAAGAGACGGTTTTCACTTTATTAAAAATGGAAAATGTCCCGCTCCAAAGTGTCTTCTTTCTCCGGTAGTTTCTTCTCGCTCCGGTGCTGTCTTCTCCTTGTGCTGTCTTCTTGTGCTGTCTTCTCCTTGTGCTGTCTGCTCCTCGTGCTGTCTGCTCCTCGTGCTGTCTGCTCCTCGTGCTGTCTGCTCCTCGTGCTGTCTTCTCCTCGTGCTGTCTTCTCCTCGTGCTGTCTTCTCCTCGTGCTGCCTGCTCCTCGTGCTGCCTGCTCCTCGTGCTGCCTGCTCCTCGTGCTGCCTGCTCTTCGTGCTGTCTTCTCCTTGTGCTGTCTTCTCATTGTGCTGTCTTCTCATTGTGCTGTCTGCTCCTCGTGCTGTCTTCTCCTCGTGCTGTCTTCTCCTCGTGCTGCCTGCTCCTCGTGCTGCCTGCTCCTCGTGCTGCCTGCTCCTCGTGCTGTCTTCTCCTCGTGCTGTCTTCTCCTTGTGCTGTCTTCTCCTTGTGCTGTCTGCTCCTCGTGCTGTCTGCTCCTCGTGCTATTGTCTTCTCCTTGTGCTGTCTTCTCATTGTGCTGTCTTCTCATTGTGCTGTCTTCTCCTTGTGCTGTCTGCTCCTCGTGCTGTCTGCTCCTCGTGCTGTCTTCTCCTCGTGCTGTCTTCTCCTCGTGCTGCCTGCTCCTCGTGCTGTCTTCTCATTGTGCTGTCTTCTCATTGTGCTGTCTTCTCCTTGTGCTGTCTTCTCCTTGTGCTGTCTTCTTGTGCTGCCTGCTCCTTGTGCTGTTTTCTCCTTGTGCTGTTTTTTTCTTGTGCTGTCTGCTCCCTGTGCTTTCTGCTCCCTGTGCTGTATTCTCCTTGTGCTGTCTGCTCCCTGTTCTGTCTGCTCCTTGTGCCGTTTTCACCTTGTGCCGTCTGCTCCTTGTGACGTCTTCTCCTTGTGCCGTCTGCTCCCTGTGCCGTCTGCTCCTTGTGCTGTCTTCTTGTGCTGCCTGCTCCTTGTGCTGTTTTCTCCTTGTGCTGTCTGCTCCCTGTGCTGTCTGCTCCCTGTGCTGTATTCTCCTTGTGCTGTCTGCTCCCTGTTCTGTCTGCTCCTTGTGCCGTTTTCACCTT
Organism: Rana kukunoris; assembly: GCA_029574335.1. Lineage (NCBI taxonomy): Eukaryota > Metazoa > Chordata > Amphibia > Anura > Ranidae > Rana > Rana kukunoris. Next base: position 40,341,422 of record CM056051.1, read on the forward strand.
GTGCCGTCTGCTCCTTGTGACGTCTTCTCCTTGTGCCGTCTCCTCCTTGTGCCGTCTGCTCCTTGTGCCGTCTGCTCCTTGTGCTGTCTTCTCCAAGGAAGAGCCATCTTCTTCCTTGCCGCCACTTAGGATGTGTCCTAACGTCCCAATAAAAAAAAAATGAAACGCATTGTACATGCCTACCTTGTACTACATTTGGGGCTATTTAAAAGGAAATGTGTGTTGGGACGTTTGGAGGGGCAGTGGCTAAAATTGAACCACTGTCTCAATCCCTAATGTTTGTATATGAATAGGAGGGGGAGGGAAAAAAAGGGGGGGGAATGGGGAAGGACATAATGTAAAAATGTAACCACGTAGTGATAGCATAGCATTGGGTCAGTAAATGACTATGGTTAGTAGTGTATACCATAGTCTGTGTACCCAATGCTTGTGAGAAAGCATACATATGGGGAATGGAAAAAGGGGGAAAGAGAGGGTTACGGAAAAGAAGGGGAGTAGGAATTGTGGGATTTTTATTCGAATCACAACACCGGATTAAAAATTAATCATTTTATAAAGTACAAGAACATTTATTGGATATCAAAGAGCATACCAGGAGGTGAACATACATCATAGTACATGATATACATGAAATAGTAGGCATGATTGGTAAATCAAGAATTACATCATATAACATAATATTACCTATAATCTAACATGGTATGCGTCCTTGTATCCAAATCGATAATAAACATTGTAAAATAGAACAAATAAGTAAGTAGACCCAGTTATCAACACAAGTGGCAACTGTGGTCACAGTTGACCAAGTAGGAGTAAATGATTCATAGTTATCCGAGATAGAGGTAGCATAGTGTAATGGAATTGCTGTGACATATCATCAGTAGGGAGCTCGACGCGTTTCGTGGATAACTTCCACTCATCAGGAGCAAGTAAAGCCTGGGTAAATCTGTAAAAATAGTAGGGTATAGTACAAAATGTCACTAAATGGTAATTCAGTGGGTATACCAGAAAGAGGGAGGGGCATAAAATGAAGTCCCAACACTCTTACCTCGAAGTAGATAGGTAGATAGGAATACTAAATAGTAGCTGGCGGTATTGGCATCTAGGGGAGATGTGGAAGGTAGGATCCCCAGTGGGAACTGAGGTAATGGCAATGCGATAGCAGCCCGGCAAAGACCATACCACAAAGGACAGTAGGTATGAATAGAATCTCCAGTCAGTAATTGTAATTGTGATCAGTGTGCGGTAGCAATCCATAGGGTTCCTGTAAATATATTTGGTAATGATGGAATGTCAGTGTGATGACTAGCAACAATAAAAAATAAATATAATAGAATGATAGGAGCAGTGATGGCGTGATCCCCAATAAAGATAATCCAAAGGGGAAAAGTATGAGAGGTAAGATTGTCACAAATCCTAGTGACTGAAAATAAACCAGTGCACAAGTGCTATAAAGGGTGAATGAACAGAATAGTCCAGTATAGGTAGTGTGATAGACGTGAGCCCAGTATTGGAGCATAATGTTTAGTCTGAGAAAGAGGGGGTGCAATGGTAAAGTAAAAGTAAAGTGAAGTAACAAACCATGAGAGCGGTAGCTCGTATAGAAACCACAGGTGTAGCAGTTAAACTGACACAGAGATACATGACTGGGGAGAACCATTGATGGTAAAAAGATATTCAGTTACCTGAAATGCAGATTGGACAGCATGGTCCATTAGGTGTAAAAAGGTAGACTTAAGCCCGGTAAATGGACAAGATGGTTGGTCCGTAGGAGTAGTGGGGGCCAGTGGCTGCGCCGCAGACCATCACCAACGCCACGCTGCGTGTTGAAAAAAGGGAAGGGTGTCCACAGACAGGCAGAAGGCATCTCTGAAATAGGAACTGAGCCCTCCCATCTGATGCACGCTGATGGAATGGGAATCACGCCGATACGTAGCGTCACTGATGACGTCATACGCACGGCGTGTGGGCGTGGCGTCGACACGCAGCGGGTGCCCGCCCATTCTCCCGTGTAAATTATACAGGAGAGAAGAAGGGGAGGATCCGGTGCGTGTCACAGTCCCCGGGGATACAATTAAGCCACTTCCACCCCCAGATAGGTAGGCTGGGCTAACATAAGGACATGACGGTAGCCCAGGAAAATTAATGAATGTCACTGCTAGAAGCATAATATATAAAGTCTGAGGATGTATGTGATTCCATCCCCTGGCATTATTTAAAAGGAAATGTGTGTTGGGACGTTTGGCGGAGCAGTGGCTAAAATTGAACCACTGTCTCAATCCCTAATGTTTGTATATGAATAGGAGGGGGAGGGAAAAAAGGGGGGGGGGGGGGAATGGGGAAGGACATAATGTAAAAATGTAACCACGTAGTGATAGCATAGCATTGGGTCAGTAAATGACTATGGTTAGTAGTGTATACCATAGTCTGTGTACCCAATGCTTGTGAGAAAGCATACATATGGGGAATGGAAAAAGGGGGAAAGGGAGGGTTACTGAAAAGAAGGGGAGTAGGAATTGTGGGATTTTTATTCGAATCACAACACCGGATTAAAAATGAATCAGTTAATAAAGTACAAGAACATTTATTGGATATCAAAGAGCATACCAGGAGGTGAACATACATCATAGTACATGATATACATGAAATAGTAGGCATGATTGGTAAATCAAGAATTACATCATATAACATAATATTACCTATAATCTAACATGGTAAGCGTCCTTGTATCCAAATCGATAATAAACATTGTAAAATAGAACAAATAAGTAAGTAGACCCAGTTATCAACACTGTTGACCAAGGATCCTACCTTCCACATCTCCCCTAGATGCCAATACCGCCAGCTACTATTTAGTATTCCTATCTACCTATCTACTTCGAGGTAAGAGTGTTGGGACTTCATTTTATGCCCCTCCCTCTTTCTGGTATAACCACTGAATTACCATTTAGTGACATTTTGTACTATACCCTACTATTTTTACAGATTTACCCAGGCTTTACTTGCTCCTGATGAGTGGAAGTTATCCACGAAACGCGTCGAGCTCCCTACTGATGATAGGTCACAGCAATTCCATTTCACTATGCTACCTCTATCTCGGATAACTATGAATCATTTACTCCTACTTGGTCAACTGTGACTACAGTTGCCACTTGTGTTGATAACTGGGTCTACTTACTTATTTGTTCTATTTTACAATGTTTATTATCGATTTGGATACAAGGACGCATACCATGTTAGATTATAGGTAATATTATGTTATATGATGTAATTCTTGATTTACCAATCATGCCTACTATTTCATGTATATCATGTACTATGATGTATGTTCACCTCCTGGTATGCTCTTTGATATCCAATAAATGTTCTTGTACTTTATTAACTGATTCATTTTTAATCCGGTGTTGTGATTCGAATAAGAATCCCACAATTCCTACTCCCCTTCTTTTCAGTAACCCTCCCTTTCCCCCTTTTTCCATTCCCCATATGTATGCTTTCTCACAAGCATTGGGTACACAGACTATGGTATACACTACTAACCATAGTCATTTACTGACCCAATGCTATGCTATCACTACGTGGTTACATTTTTACATTATGTCCTTCCCCATTCCCCCCCCTTTTTTTACATTTGGGGCTAGATTCAGATACAATTGCCTATCTTTAGGCGGGCGTAGCGTATCTCAGATACACTAGGCCGCCGTAACTTAGAGCGGCAGGTACGGTATTCAGAAAGAACCTGCGCCCTAAGTTACGGTGGCGTAGCGTATCTGCTCCGGCGTAAGCCTGCGTAATTCAAAATAGGAAGGAAGTGGGCGTGTAGTATTGAAATGAGCCAAGACCCCACGTAAATGACGCGTCTAACGAACGGCGCATGCGCCGTCCGTGGACGTATCCCAGTGTGCATGCTCGAAAATCACGCCGGAAATACTCATTGATAACGGCCTGAACGTAACTTACGCCCAGCCCCATTCCTGAACGATTTACGCGACGGAAAATTTCGACACTGTCCCGAAGTCCATACTTAACAATGCCTGCGCCTCATATAGCAGGGGTAACTTTACGGCGGAAAAAGCCTTGCGTAAACCGCGCAAATAGATACGCCGGGCGCAACTACGTTCGTGAATCAGCGTATCTACCTAATTTGCATATTCTACACGTAAATCGGCGGAAGCACCACCTAGCGGCCAGCGTAAATATGCAACTAAGATACGACGGAGTAAGAGACTTACGCCGGTCGTATCTTAGACAAATTCTGGCGTTTCTGATTCTTTGAATCAGGCGCCAAGATACGACACCTCACACTCAGGCGGCGTACACACGAACGAGGTTCTCGCTGGAAACCAGCGAGAACCTCGCTGGAAGCTGCATTCCAGCGAGAACCTCGGCCGTGTGTACGCTCTCGGCGAGCATCCCGTCGGGAATGCCGTCGAGCAGAGATAGAGAGCATGTTCTCTATTTGCTCGACGGCCCGCCTGGATGAATGGCTGGTTGCCATTCCCGACGGGCGGGTCGCCGAATCTGATGGCCGGCAGAGAACCTCGACGGGCGGAACGATGTGTTCTGTACGTGGCTTCAGAGTTATGACGGCGTAAGTCCTTTCTGAATCTAGCTCACTGTACTTAGGGTGACCACGTGTCTCGGATTGCCCGGGACAGTGCCGCATTTTGCAGGTCTGTCCCAGGCACCTTCCTTCCAGGACAATACAGTGTCCCAGAATGAAACTGACACAGAACTCCCCCGGGCCAATCTGATGCCCCCAAAAAAGGCTGCCACATCACCACTTTACTCACTGATAGTAATTGTCCTGGCCGGGAATGCCTGGAGGAGCACAGTCTTGCCCCCTGCTTGTGATTGGGGAAATAATAAATCCCGCCTCTTGTGTCCAATCACTGTGGTGTGACTTGTTACAGCTGATTTTTGGGAAGGGAGCGTGTCCCTGAATAGTAGTTTGGAAATGTGGTCACCCTAACCTTACTGTATGGTGGGAGATTGTACAATGGAATTGTAATGTGTGTGGTGAGCTTTAGGGAAATTATTAGGGTTGTTCCGATACCACTTTTTTAGGACCGAGTACAAGTACCGATACTTTTTTTCATGTACTTGCCGATACCGAATACCGATACTTTTTTTAAATGTCATGTCACAGTTTTCAAACCACAATACAGACTAAGGATATTTTCTTTAGAATTATGAAGAACTCTAACTCAAGACATTATAAAAGAATAAAAATGAGTAAAAATGAATAAAAATGTTTTATTTTCTTGTCACGCAGTAGTAAAAAACTCAAAGAATTTTCACAGAACATGTTGATAAATACAAAAAAAGTATTCTATTTAGGTATCGGGAGCATTTGCGCGAGTACAAGTACTCCCGCAAATACTCGGTATCGGTCCCGATACCGATACTAGTATCGGTATCTGGACAACCCTAGAAATTATTGAGGCACTTCCTTGAGTAGAGAGATGGGATATCCAGGAAAGCTTGTACACAGAGTACTGTTAGCCACAGGAAGCCAATGCTGCATTCCAAAGTAGATATAGATCAGTGCTGGGTGCTTGTAGTAATGTGAACATCACATAAAAGCTTATGTATGAGATCAGGACAGTGTGTCAGCGCTGGAACTCCGCCACCTGCTTCTAATTTTAGAACAAACTCGGCAGATTACTTCCTGCGAGATTCTAACTGTAGCCTGTAATTCTGACATGACATATGAAGCTGAAAGCAGGTCTGTTTCATTTGTATTGTAGAGCCTGGAATTAAATCCATACCCCACACATTTTATTATGGGAACACGTCAAATGAGTAATACATATACATAACAGATCCTGAACTTGAAAACGTTGATGTAAAAGAGGTCCAATTCTTTATGGTTTTTTATATATATATATATATATATATATATATATACACACACACACATATACAGTACCTCACAAAAGTGAGTACACCCCTCACATTTTTGTAAATATTTTATTCTATCTTTTAATGTGACAACACTGAAGAAATGACACTTTGCTACAATGTAAAATAGTGAGTGTACAGCTTGTATAACAATGTAAATTTGCTGTCCTCAAAATTACTCAACACACAGCCATTAATGTCTAAACCGCTGGCAAAAAAAGAGTACACCCCTACGTGAAAATTTCCAAATTAGGACCAATCACCTTCCCTGGTGTCATGTGACTCGTTCTCAGGTGTGAATGTGGAGCAGGTGTGTTAAATTTGGTGTTATCGCTCTCACTCTCTCATACTGGTCACTGGAAGTTCAACATGACACGTCATGGCAAAGAACTCTCTGAGGATCTGAAATAAAGAATTGTTGCTGTACATAAAGATGGCCTAGGCCAGGGATGCCCAACCTTTCGAATAGGGAGGGCCACTAAAGCAACTTGGTAACCAGTCGCGGGCCACAATGAGTAGAGCGGAGGGATGACAGGTCACGGCTACTCTATAGGCCCTCAGATCTGCTCAGATGGAAGGGGACAAATTCCCTTCTGTTTTTCGGATTGGAGGTAGGTGGGCGTAAATGGACATCTGTTGCTCTATAGAGGTGAATTGAGGGTCCCATTTGGTCGGGCTGATCGTGTGAAAAAGGCCTAAGACTGTAAGACTGATGTGCTGCGGTTTACCCACACCATGGGTGCAGTGTAAGGCAACTGTGTCTATCCTGCGGGTTAACTGAACTTTACCATAGACATTGCCTGTGGCAAAAGCCAGCACTGTAGAGGAAGCATCGGCTTATGGAGCTCTGCTCCACAGCCGCTTTCTTCCTTTACCACCAGCTTCATTCACAAAACTGATGCTGTGGTATGGTGGGTGGGCAACCTGCAATCTGGGTTTGCCAACCCACCATTCCAGAGCAGGTTGCGGGCCACATCAGAAGGCTCCGCGGGCCACATGTGGCCCCCGGGCCACTGGTTGGCCACCCCTGGCCTAGGCTATAAGAAGATTGCCAAGACCCTGAAACTGAGCTGCAGCATGGTGGCCAGGACCATACATCACTTTAACAGGACAGGTTCCATCAGGTTCCTTCATGGTCGACCAAAGAAGTTGAGTGCACGTGCTCAGTGTCATATCCAGAGGTTGTCTTTGGGAAATAGATGTATGAGTGCTGCCAGCATTGCTCCAGAGGTTAAAGGGGTGGGGGTGTCAGCCTGTCAGTGCTCAGACCATATGCCGCATACTGCATCAAATTGGTCTGCATGGCTGTTGTCCCAAGAAAGGCTGCAAACAGTTTGCTGAAGACAAGCAGACTAAGGACATGGATTACTGGAACCATGTCCTGTGGTGTGATGAGACCAAGATAAACCTATTTGGTTCAGATGGTGCTAAGCGTGTTTGGCGGCAACCAGGTAAGGAGGACAAAGACAAGGGTGTCTTGCCTAGAGTCAAGCATGGTGGTGGGAGTGTCATGGTCTGGGGCTGCATGAGTTCTGCCGGCACTGGGGAGCTACAGATCATTGAGGGAACCATGAATGCCAACATGTACTGTGACATACTGAAGCAGAGCATGATCCCCTCCCTTTGAAGACTGTGCCGCAGGGAAGTATTCCAACATGATAACGAACCCAAACACACCTCCAAGACGACCACTGCCTTTCTAAAGAAGCTGAGGGTAAAGGTGATGGACTGGCCAAGCATGTCTCCAGACCTAAACCCTATTGAGCATCTGTGGGGCATCCTCAACGGAAGGTGGAGGAGCGCAAGGTCTCCAACATCCACAAGCTCTGTGATTTCATTATGGAGGAGTGGAAGAGGACTCCAGTGGCAACCTGTGAAGCTCTGGTGAACTCCATGCCCAAGAGGGTTAAGGCAGTGCTGGAAAATAATGGTGGCCACACAAAATATTGACACTTTGGGCCAAATCTGGAAATTTTAACTTAGGGGTGTGCTCACTTTTGTTGCCAGTGGTTTAGACATTAATGTGTTGAGTTATTTTGAGGGGACTGCAAATTTACAAGCTGTACACTCACTACTTTACATTGTAGCAAATTTCTTCAGTGTTGTCACATGAAAAGGTATAAAAATAAATAGAATACTAAAATACTTAAAAAATGTGAGGGGTGTACTCACTTTTGTGAGATACTGGGGGTTATTTACGAAAGGCAAATCCACGTTGCACTGCAAGTGCACTTAAAAGTGCACTTGGAAGTGCAGTCGCTGTAGATCGCTGAAAATCTGAGGGGTAGATCTGAAATGAGGGGAAGCTTTGCTGATTTTATCATCCAATCATGTGCTAGTTGCACATGCTATTTTTTAAAATGCTTTTTTAATATTTTTTAAAATGCTATTTTTTTATTTCTTTGCATGTCCCCCTCAGATCTACAGTGGCTGCACTTCCAAGAGCATATTGTATAATATTATATATACAATAAATGGACCAAGACTGTATACATGATACAAGAGATGAGCACAGACTGGGGAGATGATATAGAAGTTGTTGGAGACTGGGGGCATGGTCAGTGGCGGCTGGTGCTCAACATTTTTGGGGGGGCGCAAACAAACCAAAAAAAAAAAACAATTGTAGCCTCACTGCGCCCATCAATTGCAGCCACTGTGCCCATCAAACGCAGCCACTGTGCCCATCAAACGCAGCCATTGTGCCATCAATTGTCACCACTGTGCCCATTGTCACCACTGTGCCATCAATTGTCGCCACTGTGCCCATCAATTGTCACCACTGTGCCCATTAATTGTCACCACTGTGCCATGCCAAACGCAGCCACTGTGCCATCAAATGCAGCCACTATGCAATGCCATCAAACACAGCCAATGTGCCATCAATTGTCGCCACTGTGTTTACTTATGGTCACCACTGTGCCATGCCAAACGCAGCCACTGTGCCATAAATTGTTACCACTGTGCCCATCAATTGTCACCACTGAGCCATGCCAAACACAACCACTGTGCCATCAAACGCAGCCACTGTGTCATCAATTGTTACCACTGTGCCATCAATTGTCGACACTATGCAATCAATTGCCACCACTGTGCCCATCAATTGCCACCACTGTGCCCATCAAATGCAGCCACTATGTCCATCAAACGCAGCCACTGTGCCCATCAATTTTCACCACTGTGCCCATCAAATGCAGCCACTGTGCCCATCAATTGTCACCACTGTGCCCATCAATTGCCACCACTGTGCCCATCAAATGCAGCCACTGTGCCCATCAAACGCAGCCACTGTGCCCATCAATTTTCACAGCCACTGTGCCCATCAATTTTCACCACTGTGCCCTGTAAAATGCTGCCACTGTGCCCTGTAAAATGCCCCCTCCCCACCCGCCCGGCACTTACCTTTCTTGGGTCAGCCATCCTGCTTCCACCGTCCCTCGATGTCTTCTCCTACCCTCAATGACGCTTCAGCCAATCAGGTTACTGATAACCAGAACCGGTGAACCTGATTGGCTGAAACGCCTGTCAGTGTTAACCAGGGACCGCACCCCTCGTGTGTCCCCTGGATAACTATATGGAAGCCGCTGGCTCTGATAGGCACTTCCAAAGCCGACCAGCTGCCGTTATTCAGATGGCCGGCGCTCACCAAGGGGGCCGGTCATCTTAATAGTGGGTGGCAGCAACAATACATAGATTCATGCAATGCATTAATCTATGTATTGTATTTCAATGGCGGTGCAGGAAAGAGAGGAGGAGGTGCTCTTACACCCTCTATGAACTCACCGCAACTGGACATGGTATAGGAGTTGTTGGAGACTGGGGACATGGTATAGGAGTTGTTGGAGACTGGGGACATGGTATAGGAGTTGTTGGCGACTGGGGACATGGTATAGGAGTTGTTGGAGACTGGGGACATGGTATAGGAGTTGTTGGCGACTGGGCACATGGTATAGGAGTTGTTGGAGAATGGGGACATGGTATAGGAGTTGTTGGAGAATGGGGACATGGTATAGGAGTTGTTGGAGACTGGGGACATGGTATAGGAGTTGTTGGAGACTGGGGACATGGTATAGGAGTTGTTGGCGACTGGGCACATGGTATAGGAGTTGTTGAAGAATGGGGACATAATACATAAGTTGTTGGAGACTGGGGACATGGTAAAGAAGTTGTTGGAGACTGGGGACATGGTATAGAAGTTGTTGGAGACTGGAGACAAGGTATAGGAGTTGTTGGAGACTGGGGACATGGTATAGGAGTTGTTGGAGACTTGGGATATGGTATAGGAGTTGTTGAAGACTGGGGACATGGTATATAAGTTGTTGGAGACTGGGGACATGGTATATAAGTTGTTGGAGACTTGGGATATGGTATAGGAGTTGTTGGAGACTGGGGACATGGTATAGGAGTTGTTGGAGACTGGGGACATGGTATAGGATTTGTTTCAGACTGGGGACCTGGTATAGGAGTTGTTGGAGACTGGGGACATGGTATATAAGTTGTTGGAGACTGGGGACATGGTATATAAGTTGTTGGAGACTTGGGATATGGTATAGGAGTTGTTGGAGACTGGGGACATGGTATAGGAGTTGTTGGAGACTGGGGACATGGTATAGGAGTTGTTGGAGACTGGGGACATTGTATAGGATTTGTTTCAGACTGGGGACCTGGTATAGGAGTTGTTGGAGACTGGGGACATGGTATATAAGTTGTTGGAGACTGGGGACATGGTATATAAGTTGTTGGAGACTTGGGATATGGTATAGGAGTTGTTGGAGACTTGGGATATGGTATAGGAGTTGTTGGAGACTGGGGACATGGTATAGGAGTTGTTGGAGACTGGGGACATGGTATAATAAGTTGTTGGAGACATCACTGCTATAAAAGCGCAATAGGGAAACACAGATTAGTGTCTGCAGGGGCTTTGGTGGCTGCACAAAACGTGCCAAAGTGCTGCATGCGGCCTGTGGGCTGCAGGTTGGGCACCAGAATCGACGGCCCCTATCACATCGGTGCCTTCCATTTTGATCAACAGGATATCTGTCCGCTCTGTCTTTGCCGTGTGGGAGGCAACATGAGTACCCAGGGGAAACCCATGCAAGCACAGGGAGAACATACAAACTCTGATGGTATCTATATGTAGCGACTGTGTACTTTATAGTACCGGTGCTAGTTCAATTTAAGGGTAGATCAGAGTGTAGTTAGACTCTGATGCAGATTGTTAAGTGCAAAACAGGGTCTCTGTCTCAGCTTGGCTGTGCTTATTCTGTTGTACTGGGGTGTTCTTCCAGCCCCGGTGCTGCAGGTGGCAGCAGTGGAGTCAAGGTTTGGGTGCCCTTTCCCAGCAGCCAATCAGGAGGGTTTGACCTCGCTGTGCGTGCTTGGGAGGGGTATTTATGAGGCAGACGCCATTAGTTCTGGGTCTTCTTCGTCACCTTTAGGGTGTCCACATCATGGCGCCCTGGCGTTATGGCCTACCTGGCCGGGCGTGCGTGCCACGCGGTGTTCCTGGTTCCGGGGCCATGCTGACCCGGAGCATCTGAACAGCAACGGGGACCCAGTGAGCGAATGGGTTCCCACCTTTGAGGATCCCAAGCTGTATTGATGTTCGTGGGGAGTCAGTCTGAGAAGCACCATTGAGAGGCTGGCGGTCCAAAAGGGCCTGGACAAGCCACCGGGGATCGAGGTAGCGGGACACTGAGGGATCGATCACCTGTCAGTCAGTACCTGGGCGACAAGTTGAAGGAGATCCAGACGTAACTCATCTAAGGAGGGATATCTCCAATAATTCAATCTAGAGAGGGCCTGTGGCAGAGGTATCTTTCTGAGGCTCACCGAGGAGGGTCTGTGGCAGAGACTTTTCCTCAAGTTCAAGTTCACCAAGGAGGGTCTCTGGCAGAGACTTTATCCTACAATTGTCCGAGTGATACTCCGGCTGCCAAGTCAGTGAGAGAGGCCTGTCCAGTTACGCTAAACCCACTCCGGCGGGAGTGGCGCAGAGAAGTGTTACGTTTGGGAGCAGGACTGTTTCCTTATCATCACACCCAGGGGAGGGCTGGCAGGGGGGGCAGGGTGGAAACTTCCCCCTGGGCTGGTGACACTATGCACAGCCACCGGCCGCCACTACCAAATGCTGTTTTTGCAGAGCAGGAATATGCCTGCTGGAGCTCTGTTAACACAGGTCACGGCCCCTGCTCACCTCCCACTGTGCAGCTGTGCCTGTGTCAGCTCCAAGGGAGATGGCTGCAGAGCTGAGCTATGTCTCGTGTCACACATAGCTCAGCCATAGCGCACACCAGCGTTGACATCCCCTTCTTTCTCTGCACAGACACGAGGAGAGATAGAGCTCATCTGCTCCTCCTCCTTCTGAGTCTGCCCCGTCCACACTCCCCGGGCATGTGCGGGCACTGGATAGGAAGTTTGAACCCAAAAAAGCATCAGACAGCCTGCCTGCACCTCAGCCTCCATCCTGGTAAGCTCACCCTCTCTAGTCTCTCCTGCCTCTCAGTGTATAAAGAGGGGTGCTCTGTGGACTTTTTTAAAGGGAGGGGGCCGGCTTTGGTGAGCAGAGACCCTCTTTACACACTAGTCCACAGCATGCACCCTTAAATCAAGTTTTCCAGAACACCCCTTACATCAGATCTGATGTATATGGGGGTCTGTGCGGACTCTGATGTATATGGGGTCTGTGCGGACTCTGATGTATATGGGGTCTGTGCGGACTCTGATGAATATGTATATGATGTAAGGGGGGCCTCTGTGCGGACTCTTGTGATCATGAAAAACCTTACACTGTATTCCTCGATCCATCACTTTTCCACGCTTTATGGGCCGCTTGACTGGACTTGCCCCCCAAGCCTAAGGCTGCCAGCCCTCCCCTGATCGCGCCTGAATCTGCTATTCTCCTTCCTTCTTCAACTTTACTTTCCTCACCACCAGGGCCGATCCTAGGGTCACAAGCGCCTGGGTGCAGATATATTTCTGGCGCCCCACATGGGCGTGGTCATTTTTACTAACTCCTCCATTTACAAATGTTTCTATGGCAATGACTCAACCACAGAGATGCTCCCCCCACAAAGTCTTCATTGCCCTGGGATCCTTACTTGATCTCTTAACAATAAACAAAATACAGGAAGAGAAGCAGAGTACTTTATCTGGACCTGGAGGGGGGCCTCTCTGATGGACACTGAGAGGGCTTCTGTTAGGCCTCGTACACACGATCGGACATATCCGATGAAAACGGTCCGCGGACCATTTCCATCGGATATGTCCGATCTGGAGTTTGATCCGATGGAGTGTACACACCATCGGATCAAATTCCCCGCCGGCGGACGGCGCGGTGACGTGTCGGTGACGCGGCGGTGACGTTGACGCCGCCACGTCACCGCCACGTCACCGCACCAGGAAGTAAAACACTTCCGCGCATGCGCCGAATCCATTCGGCGGCGGCGTGGCGGCGGTGAGGGGCGACATGTCTGCTGGTAAGTGTACTAACCAGCAGACATGTCGGGCGGACAGATTCCCACCGGATAGATTTCAAAGCATGCTTTGAAATCTGTCGGGTGGACAAATCTGTCCGCTAGCCCATACACACGATCGGAGATGTCTGCTGAAACGGTCCATCGGACCGTTTTCAGCGGACATATCCCCTCGTGTGTACGAGGCCTTAGAGTGTCTGTTAGAAAGAGCCCCCAGACATACTACAGACATAATACAGGAGATGGTCAGAGACTGCAAACATAGTACAGGAGACGGTCAGAGACTGCAGACATGGTACAGGAGACGGTCAGAGACTGCAGTCATAGTGTAGGAGACGGTCAGAGACTGCAGTCATAGTGCAGGAGACGGTCAGAGACTGCAGTCATAGGGCAGGAGACGGTCAGGGACTGCAGACTTAGTACAGGAGACGATCAGAGAATGCAGACATAATACAGGAGATGGTCAGAGACTTGAAACACAGTACAGGAGATGGTCAGAGACTACGGACATAGTACAGGAGATGGTCAGAGACTTCAGACACAGTACAGGAGATGGTCAGAGACTACAGACATAGTACAGGAGATGGTCAGAGACACATCAGTTCTGGACGGACACACACCTATGCTCAGAACACTAGCTCTGGATGGACACAAACAAGGAGAGAAGGAGGGAGGAGAGAACTCTGCCACTTCGCCGCCCCCACCTCCTCAGGCGCCTGGGTGCAAAGCACCCTGTGCACCCTGCCTAGGATCGGCCCTGGGACCCTGGCTGCTCTATGTAAAACCGACTGCACAGAGGAGGTAAGTATAACATGTTTGTTATTTATTTTTATTTTTTTAAACCACTTTAAGTGGTTACATTGTATCTCTAGTTACACATGTATTTCCTATGCTCCACGGGTCCTTTTAGTGGCCATAATGTAATTTCCATCACTCAAATGAGGCTTCAAATACATATGAGGATAGAACTCCTATATATTAATAATGCTTCTGTACTTCCATTACTCGAGGGGATCCTTTTTCAACTAAATTTTTGCTTTCAAGGCCACCATGATTGAATAGATAATTAAATCCTTATCAGGACCTCGAATTGGGTCCAAATACACTCATTTTGTGGAGAAGAGGGGAATCTACTCATATTTTATATAAATATAGGATGACATGGATAACTTTTATTACTCCTTTATGTATATCTGTTTACTTTCACAACTCTGAAACAATTGGTCTGGAGAGCCGAATGACCCTGGAATGATATTGCACAGGATAATGAAACCCGTCGGTTTAGCGGTTTTGTCATAGTTGCAACCGTCCACTCAGGATGGGTGTAGTTACCTCTATTGTTCCCTAAATAATGGCAAACTCCTCAAATATCTGCGTTGGGCTGGCGAGGATCCAGCTCAGTGTTCACAGACGCAGCTGCTTACCAACACATGAATGTGATTATAGGTGGAGCCCCTTCCTTGCTGAACATAAAAGGGAACTAAAGTTGGGTCAGCATCCTGTAATCGGACAGATAAAATAACTAACAATTTATGAACGACGTACACATCTGCAGCACATATGAATGCCTATCAGTCTGCATCCAATACTTGGTATCATGCTTTGAAATTTATTTATTTTTAGACCATGAAATCTCACATAAAATGGGCTCACCCTGTAACTCTGACTGTGCAAAGCAGATGTTTCCTGCCGATTTCATGACCACAGCCATCTCCCTCCAGGTATGTGTACTGTCACACGTACATGCACACAGTTTTTTTTTTTTTTCTCTGGTCTGCGTAATGGTGGCCATACACACTTGGTCTCTTCTGATGGGAATAATCGAATTATAGTTAACAACCCATTTGAAGGATATGCCACACTTAGAGAAATGGATTTAAATCTATAGTATATGTAGCATTATCCCCCGGAGGAGCTGCTGGATTTTAGGGCGGCTCATTACCTCATGGCTCCTCTGAATTCCTAGGGGTGAATGATGCGTATTGCATATAGTAGAAGTAAAGGAATGTCCACGACAGGTGCTCTTTGCTGTGCTCTTTATTACCAAGCCGTGCAAAAACAGTAAACCCGTGGTGAGCAGGGCCGATCCTAGGCAGGGTGCACAGGGTGCTTTGCACCCAGGCGCCTAAGGAGGTGGGGGCGCCGAAGTGGCAGAGTTTTCTCCTCCCTCCTTCTCTACTTGTTTGTGTCCATCCAGAACTAGTGTTCTGAGCATAGGTGTGTGTCTCCTGTACTATGTCTGTAGTCTCTGACCATCTCCTGTACTGTGTCTGAAGTCTCTGACCATCTCCTGTACTGTGTGTGAAGTCTCTGACCATCTCCTGTACTGTGTCTGAAGTCTCTGACCATCTCCTGTACTATGTCCGTAGTCTCTGACCATCTCTTGTACTGTGTTTCAAGTCTCTGACCATCTCCTGTATTATGTCTGCATTCTCTGATCGTCTCCTGTACTAAGTCTGCAGTCCCTGACCGTCTCCTGCACTATGACTGCAGTCTCTGACCGTCTCCTGCACTATGACTGCAGTCTCTGACCGTCTCCTGTACCATGTCTGCAGTCTCTAACCGTCTCCTGCACCATGTTTGCAGTCTCTGACCATCTCCTGTATTATGTCTGTAGTATGTCTGGGGGCTCTTTCTAACGGACACTCTAACAGAAGCCCTCTCAGTGTCCATCAGAGAGGCCCCCCTCCAGGTCCAGATAAAGTACTCTGCTTCTCTTCCTGTATTTTGTTTATTGTTAGGAGATCAAGTAAGGATCCCAGGGCAATGAAGACTTTGTGGGGGGAGCATCTCTGTGGTTGAGTCATTGCCATAGAAACATTTGTAAAGGGAGGAGTTAGTAAAAATGACCACGCCCATGTGGGGCGCCAGAAATATATCTGCACCCAGGCCCTTGTGACCATAGGATCGGCCCTGCAGGGTCCTCCTCTTCTCGGGTCCCTCTTCGCTGCTCCTGGCCCCTCCCTCCTGATGAGAGCTCCCATAGACCAGCAGCTTGCTATGGAGGCACCCGAGCCGAGCTGCAGCCCTGTGTGTCCATTCAGACAAGCAGCTACCATTCGGGCCCCCGACCCTCTCTCCCCTGATTGGCTAACTGACTTTAATTGACAGCCGCGGCATCATTGTGCCCCAGCAAATTAGGAGGAGAGTCCTGGATGACCGACAGAGAAGGGGCTCAGGGTAAGTGTTGGGGGTGCTGGGCGCCCTTCTACACACAGAAAGTTTTTTTATCTTAATGCTTAGAATGCATAAAGATGGAAAACCTTTTGCCATTACAACTCCTTTAACCACTTCAGCCTCGGAGGATTTGGCTGCCCAATGACAGGCCATTTTTTGCGATTTAGCACTGCGTCGCTTTAACTGACAATTTCGCGGACGTGCCACGTGGCTCCCAAACAAAATTGACGTCCTTTTTTCCCCACAAATAGAGCTTTCTTTTAGTGGTATATGATCACCTCTGCGGTTTTTATTTTTTGCGCTATAAACAAAAAAATAGCGACAATTTTGAAAACAAAAACAATATTTTTTACTTTTTGCTATAATAAATATCCCCCAAAATATTTATATGTTTCCTCAGTTTAGGCCGATACGTATTCTTCTACATATTTTTGGTTAAAAAAAAACGCAATAAGCATTTATTGATTGGTTTGCGCAAAAATTACAGCGTCTACAAACTAGGGGATAGTTTTATGCCATTTTTATTAAAATATTTTTTTATTAGAAATGCCATTTTTATAGTGACTATGAATATTATGACTCATTGGACACTTTTGATGCTATTTTGGGACCATTGTCATTTATACAGTGATCAGTGCTATAAAAATTCACTGATTACTGTATAAGTGACACTAGCAGGGAAAGGGTTAACCACTAGGGGGCGAGGAAGGGGTTAAGTCTGTCCTAGGGAGTGATTCTAACTGTAAGGGGGCTGGGCTACATGTGACATGACACTGATCACTGCTCCCGATCACAGGGAGTAGTAGATCAGTGTCCTGTCACAAGGCAGAACAGGGAAATGCCTTGTATACACAGGTATCCCCCCGTTCTGCAGCTCTGTGACACGATCGCGGGACACCGGCGGACATCGAGTCCGTGGGTCCTTCGGGCATGGTCGCGGAGCTTGTGGAGGGTGGGCGGGCGTGCTCTTGGTAGGTGGGAGCATACGTTACTCTGCGCACAGGAGCCATTCTGCCGACATATATCTACTGCCGGTGGTCAGCAAGTGGTTAAGGACCAGTCCTATTCTGAAATTTTTAGTTATAAAAGTAAAGATCTTTCTTTTTTTGCTAGAAAATTGCTTAGCACCTCTAAACATTATACTTCTAAAGGCAATGGAGAATAAAATTAAAGCCTCAAATTTTTACGTCATGGTATTTGCGCAGCAGTTTTTCAAATACACTTATAAAAAAAAATACACTTGAATTAAAAAAAAAATCTTTTTTTTGGAAAATATGAAAGATGATGTTACACCGCATAAATAGATACTTAACATGTCACGCTTTAAATTTGGTACCCAAAAATCTCCATAGATGACATTTAAATTTTTTTACAGATTACCAGTTTATAGTTATAGAGGATGTCTAGTGCTAGAATTATTGCTCTCATTCTGACATTCGTGGTGATAGCTCACGTGTGTTTGTGAGATATGTAAGTATGGACAATTTACCGCAAGATTTGTTAATTATTTATTATATATTCCATCATCAACTTTGCTAACATGTTTTTTGATATATTATAGACACATGACTGATTTTTCTACATACCCCTGAAGAAGGAGACTCTGAAAGATGGATTCTCCGAAACATTGGGTGATCTACTGAAAAATTATGTCAATTATTGTGGTTACTATTTGATGTAAAACTATGTACATTCCATTTATGCACAATTTTATTCTATTTTTCATATAATGTTTGTACTTCATTAATAAATAATATATTTTTGCAATGTTCGCTTACATTTAAGTGCGTTAAAGGTCCAGTCAGGGATATATCCTCTTTCTTGTCACTATTCTCTATGTACATAGATGTGCGCAGCGTATTGCATTAGGGTGTGCACCCCAAAGCTCCAACACATATGCAACCCATCTCCATCGAGACCACTAAGAATGTCATTTGTACACTGCGCAATAGTACAGCGCCAAATGACATTATCCCCACAAAACTGCTGAAGGAATGCGCCTACATCCTGGCTCCTCCCATCACGCAGCTTATCAACCAGTCTTTCTTGGAGGGCATAGTGCCCTCACAGTTGAAAGAGGGTATAATCCAACCCATCCTGAAGAAACCCAATCTGGATCCAAAGGACCCACTTCACCGCCGTCCCATAACAAGTCTCAATGTACTCTCAAAGGTAATGGAAAAAGTAGTGGTACAGCAGCTGCAACAGCATCTGGATACCCACAAGCTACTTGACCCATTGCAATCAGGGTTCCGTCCCGGACACGGGACTGAAACCGCATTGCTCAAAATATGGGACGATGTTCTCGAGGCCGCAGACGAAGGAGAATCTTGTCTTCTAGTTCTGTTGGACCTAAGCGCAGCTTTCGACACTGTAGACCACAAACTGTTACTGACTCGGCTTGCTGAAGTAGCCAGAGTCGCAGAAGGCGATTTATCTTGGTTCTCCTCTTTTCTGGAAAACCGATCGCAAACAGTGAAGTTAGGACCTTTTACGTCTGAAAAACGCACAGTATCATGCGGAGTCCCTCAAGGATCGCCTCTGTCACCAGTGCTGTTTAACATATATCTTCGTCCTCTTTTTGAGATTATCAGCAGCCAAAAACTGCTCTATCACTCATATGCAGACGACACGCAACTGTATTTCCGCATTTGCAACAGAAAGGATCATCACCTCAATCTAGAGACATGCCTCTCTTTGATAGAGGACTGGATGACAAAGAGTTATCTTAAACTCAACGGAGCGAAAACAGAACTTCTTCTGTTTCACGCCAAGCGCAGGAGTCAACCTTCAACAGCATGGACACCCCCGCCTATTCTGGGCAAAATCATCACCCCTAGCGCCAAAGTCAAAAGTCTCGGGGTCATTTTTGACTCCTTTATGACAATGGACGCACAAATAGGGTCAGTAGTCAGCGGATCTCACCATCTGCTGCGCCTACTACGCAGACTTACCCCTTTCATCCCCAAAGAAGATTTGGCGGTCGTGGTGGGAGCAATTGTTAACTCCAGACTGGATTATGCAAATGCCCTTTACCTCGGACTCCCCAAGTACCAAATCGCTCGTCTGCAAGTCGTTCAGAATACGGCCGCCAGACTTGTGACTGGGAAAAAACCCTGGGAATCCATCTCACCTTCTCTGAGAGCCCTTCACTGGTTACCAGTTAAAGACAGGATTGCTTTTAAAGCTCTCTGTCTTACGCATAGATGTGTCCATGGGAATGCCCCCCATTATTTATGCGAAAAAATAAAAGCTCATAATTCCAATCGCATTTTGCGATCCACCAATCAAAACCTGCTCCAGGTTCCGAAAGCCAACTACAAGTCCAAAGGAGATAGAAGATTCGCGATCCAAGGTCCCAGACTATGGAACGCTTTACCAATCAGTATTCGGTTGGAGGAGAACCACCTAGCATTCAGGAAAAAGGTCAAGACTCATCTCTTTTGATATCAAAGGAGACAGGAACAACAAGCGCCCAGAGGCGATTCAGTTTGCATGTGCTGTGCTATATAAGTTTTCATTCATTCATTCATTTGACATATTTACCGGCCTCTTCCCCGCTCTCCATCCTGAAACAATGGGAGAAAGGGAGAGCAAGGGAGCACATGGGGAACAGAAGGAAGAGGAACATGTAAAGAAGGGGTGGCATATATTGGTACCAATCCCTTATATTTTCCTCCTGTGGCAGCTGAATATTGACAAAAGGGAGAGGAGGAGAAGCCTACTTTCAGCTGCTGCAGGAGGAAAATACAGATTGGTTCCACTTAATTCCACCCCCGCCGCCTCTCCTGTCCAGGTTTTGAGGATCGGCAAGGAAAAATTGCGGTTTACCTGTCACCCGCCCACCATTGACAGGTTGCCAACCCCAGGATTAGGGTGTGCCCAGGCACACCTGGCACACCCCTTGGTCTATGTAGCAGGACATATTTATAAAACCGTGAAAGTGATAATTACCAAGTGTTCACTGTAGGTGATGTTTTAAATGACAGGGAATGATTAATCACTTGTGAATGTTTGATGAAAATGACATTCACTAATTTGCCAATCTTAATAATGATTCTTTATTAAGATTGGCAAAATAATAACTCCACTTTTGTTAGGAAGAAAACCTTCCCCTCTGGGTACATTGCAAGAATTTTGACAAACTTTGCTGTAGATTCCTACCATTTTTTTATTCTGAAGAAATATCTGTATGTCTGTCAATGGGCAAAGTGAATCTGTAGGGGAGTGATTTTACAATTATCAATCAGCTGCTGCACCTGCAGGGCTCTGGTGAGGAAGGTGGCGGGGGCGGCATTCCTTTAGATGGGATTTCCCTTGGGGAGTATCTCACTAAAAATTACATTTGTGTTGCAGGGGATGGTCAAAATCAGACTTTGTGCAGACTTCTGGGAAAATCAGTGAGCTCATCACACAAGCAAAATATGCCATTTCTGGGAGGGGGGGGGAGGGGGGGTTCTATATACCATCTATGTACAGAACGCCTCCAGTTTGCCATATTGTATTGAGTGTTAAAGAAAATCCCAGAGCTGCAAATTAAAAATGGAAATGTTGTTTTTAGTAACATTAAAGGGTTGTAAAAGAAAAAAACTATTTTTTCATAATAAGCATCCTTTACCTGCAGACATTCCTCTTTTCACTTCCTCATTGTTCGTTTTTTGCTCAGAAGTTGCTCTATTTCTTCTCTGTTCTGTTCACTTCCTGCTTGCCTGATTGTTACTCACCACCGTGAAGGGAGGCTTTACTTGCGGTGGTCAGTGATCTGCTCGTCCCCTCCTGGGAACTACATCTGTGCGGCAGGACGCTGTTAGAGACTTCAAGGAGGTGTGAATTACTGGGCGTGCCGCAATGCATACTGGGAAATGTAGTTCTTACATGAACGAGCGCCGCAAACTAGGAAGTGAATGAGAGAACAGAACCTAGAACGCTGGAGGTGATATAGATGAAGGAATTTAATAGGTATTTACTTGTTTTTTAACAGAATTACACTATTCTGTCTGTCTACCTTGCAGACATTAATTTTAGGCCATTTTTTTTTTCCTTTACAACTCCTTTAAATTACAATATGACTTGTGTAACCATTGAATATGCTATATATTTTTTTGTTTATGTTTTATTTTCTATTTTTTTCCTATGAAAGTGAAGCCACCCTTTAAGTCTTATAATATTATATTATACAATTTAAAATAATATTATACAATTTGGACCCACTATGAAGTGATAATATTTAAACCCACATAATGCACGGTGGTAAACTAATCATCAATATATTAATAAACAGAATATCTGTAAATGTCTCACAAATTAGATGTTTTACTGTTTAATCAGAATCCCCCCCCCCCCCCTCACAGCTGTAATACAAGAGCAGTCTATGGGCCAGATTCAGGTAGGATAGCGGATCTTTATTCTGGCGTAACGTTCGTCATTTACGTTACTCTGCCGAAACTTTAGGAGCAAGTATTGTATTCACAAAGAACTTGCTCCTAAAGTTGCGACGGCTGGGCGGGTAGGGGGCATGTAGTATTTAAACTAGGCGCGATCCCGCTGCGAACGTACTGCGCATGCGTCGGCTGTCAATGTATCCCAGTGCGCATGCTCCAAATTCTGTCTGCGTTTTCGTCGTCAACGTCAATGACGTCAATCCCCATTCATGGACGAGTTACGCAAACGACGTGAAACTTTTTCAATTCGACGCGATCACGACGGCCATACTTAACATAGGATACTCCACCTAGGGGGCATGTCTTTCTTTACGCCGCTTATTTCTTACGGAAACATCGAAAAGTCACTGCGTCGGGCCCGCGTACGATCGTGAATTGCCGTATCTCGCTGATTTACATATTCTCGGCGTAAATCAGCGGGAACGCCCCGAGCGAACATTTTAAAATTGCAGTTCCGATACGACGGCGAAATACAATTACGCCGCTCGTAACTGAACTCAATCCCGGCGTATCTTGTTTTCTGACTACAGAAAACAGATACGACGGCGTAGGTTAGAAGTTACGTGGCTTATCTACAGATAAGCCACGTAACTTCTACCTGAATCTGGCCCTATGTGATTAGCTTCACCGAGTCACGATGTGTTAGCCACTGCACAATGCTGCATGCACACATGGAAAATCCTGGATTATGGCTGGCATAGTTTGGCATGCAAATCTTTAAAGTAATCCTTAAATGAAATAAATATGGATTTGCTGTTGCTGAATGCTGACTAGCTTTTAAAAATGTTCACTGACCCACTGACTTCAATATTGTCACCAACAAGGAAAAATTTGCAGATCAGGAAATTCAGAGTGAAGTAAAAAGTCCATATCTTGCTAGTCAGCGACCCAAAGTACCATTATATTACAGTCAGGCTCAGGCAACTAGCACTTCCAGGAGGAAAGATTGGCGTACCAGGTGTATGATTTAACCACTTAAGACCCGGACCTTTAGCCAGGTTTTGCGATCCGGCACTGCGTCGCTTTAACTGACAATTGCGCGGTTGTGCGATGTGGCTCCCAAACAAAATTGGCGTCCTTTTTTTCCCACAAATAGAGCTTTCTTTTGGTGGTATTTGATCACCTCTGCGTTTTTTATTTTTTGCGCCATAAACAAAAATTTTTGCTATAATAAATATCCCCTATTTTTGGTATAAAAAAAAATCGCAATAAGCGTTTATTGGTTGGTTTGCGCAAAATTTATAGCGTTTACAAAATAGGGGATAGTTTTATTGCATTTTTATAATTTTTATTTTTTTTTACTACTAATGGCGGCGATCAGCGATTTTTTTCGTGACTGTGACATTATGGCGGACACTTCGGACAATTTTGACACATTTTTGGGACAATTGTCATTTTCACAGCAAAAAATGCATTTGAGATGCATTGTTTATTGTGAAAATGACAATTACAGTTTGGGAGTTAAGCACAAGGGGGCGCTGAAGGGGTTATGTGTAACCTAATGTGTGTTTACAACTGTAGGGGGGTGTGGATGTAGGTGCCCCACCACCACCAACACACAGCCATTGCCCCACCACCACCAACACACAGCCCCTGCCCCACCGCCACCAACACACAGCCACTGCCCCACCGCCACCAACACACAGCCCCTGCCCCACCAACACACAGCCCCTGCCACCACCGCCACCACACACACAGCACACAGCCCCTGCCCCACCGCCACCAACACACAGCCCCTGCCACCAACACACAGCCCCTGCCCCACCGCCACCAACACACAGCCACTGCCCCACCGCCACCAACACACAGCCCCTGCCCCACCAACACACAGCCCCTGCCCCACCAACACACAGCCCCTGCCCCACCGCCACCAACACACAGCCCCTGCCCCACCGCCACCAACACACAGCCCCTGCCTCACCGCCACCAACACACAGCCCCTGCCCCACCGCCACCAACACACAGCCCCTGCCCCACCGCCACCAACACACAGCCTCTGCCCCACCACCACCAACACACAGCCTCTGCCCCACCAACACACAGCCCCTGCCCCACTGCCACCAACACACAGCTCCTGCTCCCCCACCACAAACACAGAACTTCAGCCCTACAAACACACAGCCCCTGTCCCACCACCACCAACATACAGCCCCTGTCCCACCACCACCAACACACAGCCCCTGTCCCACCACCACCAACACACAGCCCCTGGCCCACAACCACCAACACACAGCCCTTGCCCCACCGCCACTGACACACAGCCCCTGCCCCACCACCACCAACACATAGCCTCTGCCCCACCACCACCAACACACAGCCTCTGCCCCACCACCACCAACACACAGCCCCTGCCCCACCACCACCAACATACAGCGCCTGTCCCACCACCACCAACACACAGCCCCTAGCCCACCACCACCAACACACAGCCCCTGCCCCACCACCACCAACACACAGCCCCTGCCCTACCACCACCAACACACAGCCCCTGCCCCACCGCTACCAACACACAGCCCCTGCCCCACCACCACACACAGCCTCTGCCCCACCACCACCACCAACACACAGCCTCTGCCCCACCACCACACAGCCCCTGCCCCACCGCCATCAACACACAGCTCCTACCCCACCACAACCAACACACAGCCTCTGCCCCACCACCACACAGCCCCTGCCCCACCACCACACAGCCCCTGCCCCACCGCCACCACCACACAGTCCCTGCCCCACCGCCACCAAAACACAGCTCCTGCTCCACCACCACAAACACAGAACTTCAGCCCTACAAACACACAGCCCCTGCCCTACCACTACCAACACACAACTTCAGCCCCACCAACACAAAGCCCTTGTTTCATATGCCTTAGTTGCAATGCTTTGCATGGTGGGTGCATCACAAATTATCCTGCTGTCTGTCATATTCAGCAGGATAAATTGTCTATTGAACGCAACCCATTTAACTGTACTTATGTATTAACCAGGATTCAGCTACTAGATGTGACTTCTGGTTGATGATACTAGAAGAGATGTAGATAAATAGATGATACTAGAAAGCATTTAAGGACTATTCCCAGGAAATATCTATAGGATTTGTACCAGAGAGTGATTCTATGACAAATCAGACAATCCAGAGGTTGGTGAAACATTTCCTCATATATACCTAGGAATCCATCTCTATGCTGTTGCAGAGATTCATGTGTGATGCTGGTCCCTCGGCCATTAGGATGACATCATAGTCAGGGAATGCACACACAGCCCTGAACACTTCCTGCTGCAAATTCTCAGCTACGGCTATCAAATACATTTACAGCTCTGAACTTCAGGGCATGAAACTGCCTCCTTTACCAACCAGTGATCATGTAAAAACTTGTAACAACAATGGATGGGGCACAGCTACCTTCTTACCATAACACACTGTGTATTGTTCTACTTCACACACACACACACACACACACACACACACACGGTACTGTGCAAAAGTTTCAGGCAGGTGTGAATGCTGTAAAGTAAGAATGCTTAAAAAAATATATATTTTAATTGTTTTTTTTTTATCAATTTACAAAATGAAACAGAAGAAAAATGTAAATCAAATCAATATTTGCTTTGACCACTGTTCGGCTTCAAACCAGCATCAATTCTTCTTGGTACACTTGCACACAGTTTTTTAAGGAACGTGGCAGGTAGGTTGTTCCAAACATTATGGAGAACTAACCACAGATCTGTGGATATAGGCTGCCTTAAATCCTTCTGTGTCTTCATGTAATCCCAGACAGACTCCATAATGTTGAGATCAGGGCTCTGTGGAGACCAAACCATCAGTTCAGGGACTCTTCAGGGTTTGTTGAAATTAGGGGACAGTCCCATTGTCATTTTTACAGTGAAAAGTGCTATAAAAATCCACTGATTACTGTGAAAATGACACTGGCAGTGAAGGGGTTAACCTGCAGGGGGCACTGAAGGGGTTAAGTGTTGCCTAGGAAGTGATTACTACTGTGTGGGGGCGTGGTTTGGCGTTGCGATGTCACTGATCGTCTGTTCCCTATGACAGGGGCAGTCACACTTGGAAAAACAGGGAAAGGTTTGTTTACACTTACCTCTCCCAGTCCTTCAGCTCTGTGACCCGATGGCGGGACACCGGCGGCGATCGGGTCCCGCGGGCACATTCACGGAGCACAGGACCAGGTCGCGAGCGTGCCGACCCACGGCTGGGCTCTTAAAGGCGACGTACAGGTACATGCTTGTGCCCAGCCGTGCCCTTCTGATGGCGTATATCGGTGTGAAGGGGTCCTTAAGCTGTTAATTTTGTTTAGACACAGGTTGCTTTTATACGCTGCACTTGTTTATTGATTGATACAGATTACCTGCTAATAAATGTGCCCATTTCTAGGGGTACTTGAGGTAAGATATGGCGCATCAGGGGTGCATGGTTTTTACAAAGTGGTACATACTGGTTTTTGTAGGACCAATTAGTGGTGGGAAGCATCTGATTTTAATATAGTCAATGTAGCTACCTGCAGAAACGTTTAATTTATTAAACCAAAATGGGGAACTAATTCACAAATACAATTCCTCCAATGACTTCAGTCTTCATGGAGGAGTTTTCCTTTGCAGCCTACAAGCTGAAGCCGGACTGATCTGCCTTTCATGAAGGCACAAAAGGAACACACAAATCTGAGGTACAGGGATGGGCAACGTTTCCTTCACTGACAGGAAATGGGTGAAGCCTTACTTGAAAATATTACTCAGACATTTGTACTTTGAAGGAAACGTCTTCTGATAGCCACGGCTATTGGTTTCCTGTTTTCAGTTCACAATTTTCTTTTGGCATATCCTAAAAAAAAAAAAACGGACAGGAAGGGCAGAGGAATACAAGGCCACAGACGCTACCTCCAGAAAGTGAAATCCCACATCACTGCGTAATATCAGCCAGAAACATGTGACTATTATGTGGTTATTACTCGGCACTGGATGCATTCCCAAAGAGAAAATAAAATAAATAATAATATGGAGCTCCATACAAAACCTTCTTGGATCCCATTTTTATGCTGTCTGGCCTCGCATTAGGGAGATTCCCCCTCAATATTTGTTTTGTTTTCCATTATCACTGAAAGTAAAAGTAAAAGAAAATCCAAAATTGGGTTGTCGTTAGAAAATGTAATATAGGGGAAATCTTCCAATGGGGACGCTAGTTCTGGTGAGCTGGGGCTCCCCAAGAAATTTCTTTTAATTTGCAGGGATTTCCTCTGACTTCCTGATTGGGTCAGGAAGTGAAGGAAAATCTCTGCAATAGAACACACATGGCAATGTGGCAGGGGTTAGAACCTTCCTTTACTCTATCCAAAATGTAGAAAAAAGTTTTGCCCATAGTTCTATACCTCCCAACTTTCTGAGATGGGAATGAGGGACACCAATTAGCAAAAGTATGCAAGCATAGGACACCCCCCGCTACGCCCCCCTCAAAGGAGAATTATACAAAAAAAAGATTGGGGGCACACCCGGGGCATAGACGCCCCGGCTCTACCTCTGGAGATCCTTACTCAGGTGTGTGTATTTGTATTAGTTACAAGCTGTGTTCTGCTGTACTGTTTGCAGTGTTGTAAGTAACGGCGTTTAACCACTTGCTTACTGGGCACATAAACCCCCTTCGTGCCCAGGCGAAATTTCAGCTTCCGGCACTGCGTCACTTTAACTGACATTTGCGTGGTCGTGCGACGTGGCCCCCCAACAAAATTGGCTTCCTTTTTTCCGCACAAATATAGCTTTATTTTGGTGGTATTTGATCGCCCGTGCGGTTTTTATTTTTTGTGTTATAAACAAAAAAAGAGTGACAATTTAAAAATATATATATATTTTTTACTTGTTGCTATAATAAATATCCCAATTTTTTTGTTTTAAAACTATTTTTTTTTTCAGTTAAGGCCGATACGTATTCTTCTACGTATTTTTGTAAAAAAAAAAAACTTTGCCAATAAAGTAACTGAGTCACTAACTCAATTACTTTTTCGGAAAAGTAACTTGTAATTGTAACTAGTTACTTTTTTAACCACTTCAGCCCCGGAAGGATTTACCCCCTTCCTGACCAGAGCACTTTTTGTGATTCGGCACTGCGTCGCTTTAACTGACAATTGCGCGGTTGTGCCATGTGGCTCCCAAACAAAATTGGCGTCCTTTTTTTCCCACAAATAGAGCTTTCTTTTGGTGGTATTTGATCATCTCTGCGGTTTTTATTTTTTGCGCTATAAACAAAAATAGAGCCACTATTTTGAAAAAAATGCAATATTTTTTACATTTTGCTATAATAAATATCCCCAAAAAATATCTAAAAAAAAATTTTTTTTCCTCAGTTTAGGCCGATACGTATTCTTCTACATATTTTTCGTAAAAAAAAATCGCAATTAGCGTTTATTGATTGGTTTGCGCAAAATTTATGGCGCTTACAAAAAAGGGTGTAGTTTTATGGCATTTTTATTAATATTTTTACTAGTAATGGCGGCGATCAGCGTTTTTTTTCGGTACTGCGATATTATGGCGGACACATCGGACAATTTTGGCACATTTTTGGGACCATTGGCATTTTTATAGCGATCAATGCTATAAAAATGCATTGGATTACTATAAAAATGCCATTGGCAGTGAAGGGGTTAACACTAGGGGGCAGGGAAGGGGTTAAGTGTGTTCCTGGTGTGTTCTAACTGTATGGGGGGGGGGGTGGCCTCACTAGGGGAAATCACTGAACTTCTGTCCATACATTGTATTAACAGGAGATCAGCGTTTCCCCGCTGACAGGACCGAGAGCTATGTGTTTATACACATAGCTCCTGGTCCCCGCTCTGTAACGAACAAGCGCGCGTGCCCAGAGGCGATCGCGCCCGCCGGGCGCGCGCGAGGGACTCGGCGGGCGCGTGCGGGCCGCCGGTGGTGCGCTCACGCCCCCTAGCGGCCGGGAAAAAAAAAAAAAAAACGATTGGTTAAACCCACAAGTGCTTTTTTACCCCTACTCTTCCTTTATATTGGCTTTTGGAATTTACAAATGCAGCAATTTAGAAATCAGATGAAAGGTTTAGCACTGGGAAACACTTTTTGAAAGAGATGAATTGTTCATTTTATATACAACTATATAGATCAGACCAAAATGAGGGACAAAGTAGGAGGAAAGAGACAGAGGTAATTTGTCCAAATTAGGGATAGTCCCTTGAAATCAGGGACAGTTGGGAGCTATGTATAGTTCTGCTTTAAACTTAAAGTGGAGTTCCACCCGAAAATGTTATACTCACCAGAAAGGGCAGTTGCTATGCGGAACTAGCTTCTCTGCCTCTTCTTCCACCACGGTGGATCTTCTTCCTCGTCCTCCGTCGTGGTGTCTTCTGGTGAATGGCGCTGCCTACTGGGAACAGTGTGTATTCCAGGAGGCAGCCGCCCATTCACAAAGCACCGCGCGAGTCATGCATGCGCAGTAGGAAACGGGCAGTGAAGCCATAAGGCTTCACTGCCTTTTTCCCTTAGTGAGGATGGAGGCGCCAGGACTGAGTGATCGCCGTCGGGGGGGCCGACATCGCGGGCAGTACCCCTCCCCCTCATAAAAATGCTTAACACCTGTAAATGTGAGTAAAGGTGTGTTAAAGGAGAACTACAGCCAAAGCTCATTTGGCTGTACTTCTATGGATCATAGGAGTGCAGTTTGTTCTGCTCTCCTGAATGAATGAATGAATGAATAAAAAACTTATATAGCGCGGCACATGCAAATTAAATCGCCTCTGGGCGCTTGGTATTCCTGTCTCCTTTGATATGAAAAGAGATGAGTCTTGATCTTTCTCCTGAATGCTAAGTGGTTCCACAGTCTGGGACCTTGGACCGCGAATCTTCTTTCTCCCTTGGACTTGTAGTTGCCTTTCGGTATCTGGAGTAGATTTTGATTGGTGGATTGCAGAACGCGATTGGGATTGTGAGCTTTTAGTTTTTCGCATAGGTATTGGGGAGCCTTCCCATGGAAACATCTATGCGTTAGACAGAGTGCTTTAAAAGCAATTCTGTCTTTTACTGGCAACCAATGAAGGGTTCTCAGCGAAGGTGAGATTGATTCCCAGGGTTTTTTCCCAGTCACAAGTCTGGCGGCTCCTATGACCTGTTTTCAGCAGACAGCAGGCTGAAGTCCGCTATCGGCTGACATCACAGAGCTGGTCCAGTCTCAGACAAGATTGCGAAAAAGTCAGGATCTACCCACATGCCTTAACCAGCACCTGGCTCAACCTCTCAGCAAGCCACTAAGAGCCTAAGCTGGCCGCTCCTGCCCCCTCCACAGCCCAGCGCTCCAGTGAACTCGGGAAGGCAAGAGCAGAGAGCTGTGACTGAAATTTACCAGCTCTCTGCTCATGGAGCTGTGATCAGCAGTCTTTGATCGCTCAGTTCTCGGTCTTATGCCTTGTACACACGATTGTAATTTCTGAGGAAAAAAGTCAGACAGAATTTTTTCGTTGGATATTCTGACTGTGTGTATGCCCCAATTGTACCCTTTCAGTCGGAAATTCCGACCGACTTAGAAAGAGAATATGTTCTCTTTTTTTTCTGAAGGAAAAAAATTCCATCGGAAATTCCGTTCGTCTGTATGGAATTCCGACAAAGAAAAAAACACGCATGCTTCCGAAACAATTTGACGCATTCTCTGAAGCATTGAACTTCATTTTTCTAGGCTCGTCGTAGTGTTGTACATCACCGCGTTTTTGACGGTCGGAATTTGGTATAACCGCGTGTTTGCAAGAAAGCTTGAGCGGAATTCCGTAGGAAAAACCCGTCAGAGTTTTTTCCGATGGAAACTCAGATCATGTGAACGGGGCATTAGTGCCAGCAGGGGAAAGATGCAGCATCCACCTAGGTAAGTATGATTCTTTGAAAAAATGAATAAAGGCTCAACTTCTCTTTTAGTGCATCTAAATGAGCATTAATGCTAGGTGAATTTAGCGCTTGAGCATTAATTAATTTAAATGGCAAGAATAAATTATTATTCTGGCCAATGAAATTTATTAAAGCCCAATCGCTTTTGACGTGCCTAAATGCACCCAAAGCTCGGGCTCCTAAATGTGTTTACAAGCATCAAGCGGTTTTTTTTTTTATGCCAAAAAGCCACTGCCAAGAGGAAAGGCCCCTAAAAGAGATAGCAGGGGCAGCAGACAGCAATAAAAACCTCCATCTCCACTCTATCCAAAACAACAACAAAAAAAAACATTTTCCTTTTAGTTATATTTTACAGCTGAACCTCAGAGAACTATTAAAAAGCAAAATAAACATGTATTTTATTCAGCTACGCGATGTAAAACCTAGATCCGGGAATTTTGAAAATCCTCTTCTAGCGGGGGGGATGCTCCCCCCACTGCACCCTAGCATAGAGTAAAAGCAGTTTAGGCGACTTTCACACAGTAAAGCGGCACTATTTTTAGCGCCGTTTTACCGCCGTTTTTGTGGTGCTATTCTGCCGCTATCAGGGTACTTTTAATCCCGAAAAAGTGTTAAAAGCGCTTTGCTGCCAGTTTGGCGGCACTGCCCATTGATTTCAATGCTGCGGTTCGCAGGACATTTTTGAGCGTTCTGCCAGCACACCGCTAAATTGTGAAAGCCCTCGGGCTTTCACACTGGAGTGAGAGAAGAGGCTCTTTCAGGGCGCTTTGCGGGCACTATTTTTAGCGCTATAGCGCCTGCAAAGCCCCTTAGTGTGAAAGTAGCCTTAACTTACCTGATTTGCCACAGTTGACTGTTCCTTCAGTGTCATCACATCAAGTTCAGGGCTATGAACACTGCATTGGTCTTAATGACATCAGGACCATAGACCCCTGGAGCATACTGAGAAGATGCTGCATGGAGGGACAGTCTAGCAGTGTGGAGGATCGGGTAAGAAGATTTTTTAGTTTTTGGGGCCCCTAGACCTATATGAGCAACTAACCCTTGCAGCCTCATTACAATGGATCATTTTTAAAGGGGTTGTAAAGGTAATTTTTTCCCCCTAAATAGCTTTCTTTACCTTAGTGCAGTCCTCCTTCACTTACCTCATCCTTTCATTTTGCTTTTAAATGTCCTGATTTTTTCTGAGAAATCCTCACTTCCTGTTCTTTTGCCTGAAACTCCACACAGTAATTCAAAATAAAATCTTTTGAGGGGTGAGGGGGCGAGCAGAAGAGTCAGGACGCCCACTAACACACAGCTCCTTTCTCTATCTGCAAAGTAGAGAGTGTCCTGACACTCCTGCTTGCCCCCTCCCCCCTCAAGAGGCTTTCTCCACACCAGGGAGAAAGCCTCGCATTACTGTGTGGAGTTACAGACAGAAGAACAGGAAGTGAGGATTTCTCAGAAGAAATAAGGACATTTAAAAGCAAAATGGAAGGATGAGGTAAGTGAAGGAGGACTGCACTAAGGTAAAGGAAGCAATTTAGGGAAACTTTTTTTTACCTTTACAACCCCTTTAAGTTTCCTGCAGTTGGGCTTAAAAAAAAGGGGGGGGGCTATTTACACCAGCACCTCGATACAACACAGAGCCGCTGATGTGCACAGTAAAAGGAACAGAGCAATGATCACACTGTTTACCTTGTTTTACCTTTATTGGAATGTCACAAAGTGACATTCCATTCGCCTTTATGAACACTGACGGTGTAGTGTGCCACAACATGCTGCGCTAAAAACAAGTGGTGCATGTCCTCCTTTTTTCACCACACACCACCACAGTGCAGTAGTGTGAACTGAACACATAAGATGAAAGGCAAATTGCCTTTGCAATGAGTTAGGACTGCGTTGGGCAGGTCTGCCTAGGGAAGCACATCACATATGGCCTGAATAGGCCCTTAAAAGTAAAGCTAGCATAAATATATGAATATGTCTTTACATTGGCTTTCAGTAATCACCTTTACAGCAGACAGGAGGATGCAAGGGTGACCTCTTCAATGTGCCGCTGCTCCTTCAAGGTTCCCCCAATGAGGTTTTTTTCACAGCAGGGTTGGTTGGTTAAAGAGATAAATTGTTAAAAAATGGTTCTTTATTGAAAAGTTGTCATCATAACATGAACACATTGCTATTAAAATATGAGCTCTGGTTTGGGAATATAATGCCATTCAAAAGTACACAAAAAATGCAAACATAAAATTATACACGGCATTATATATATAAACCCGGATTCACATACCTTGGCGCATCTTTATGCGGGCGTAGCGTATCTTCTTTACGCTACACCGGCGCAAGTATGGAATTCACAGAGAAAATGCTCCCAACGTTGCACCGGCGTAGCGTATATTCGTTGGCGTAAGTCGACGTAAGTCAAAGTAGGTGGCAGTGGGCTGGAAGAGGCGTGATATATTTAATTGAAGCGTGACCCCATGCAAATGATGGCCACAGCTTCAAACAAGTACTAAAAACTAACGGCGCATGCTTCGTACCTTGGACGCGTCCCAGTGCGCATGCTCACAGTCACGTCAGAATAACTGCCTAAGATACGTCAAATCACTGCCTACAACGTGAACGTAACCTACGCCCAGCCCTATTCACATACTACGTAAACGACGTACACAACGTAAAATTCAACGGCTTGTGTTCCCTGGACCATACCTTTGCATGGGTTGTGCCTCCTATATGAGGAATAACTTTACGCCCGACCTAACCCTTACGCAAATCGCTTAAAACATGCGCCTGGTGCAAGTACGTTCGCGAATCGCCGTATCGCCCTCATTTGCATATTTGCATCGAAAATCAATGGGAGTTCCAAATGCGTCCAGCGTAAATATGCGCCCCCTATACACCAGCGTAGGCAAGTTACGTTGGTCGGATGAAGTCAGCTTTTTGGCGTATCTTAGTTCTATTGGTACTGCGCATAGATACGACGGTGCATATTTGTAATTACGCGGCGTATCTCGAGATACGTCGGCCTAAGTGCTTTGTGAATCCGGGCCATAATGTCTGTTGTATAGGATATCTGACGCGTTTTGACCTAAATGTCATGGATATGCAATAATGTCCGGCAGCTTACCTGTCTCTCCATGTGTTCATTAGAGGCCAGACTCTCTTATCTGGCTGCCTTTATCATCTCTCCTCCCTGTATGGCTCCAGCCCAGGCCATCCCAGGAACTCTATATTAACCACTGCACTGCTGGTCTGCTTTGCTGATCAACGTTGTTTGTTAGTATTGTGTTCCTGCTTGCCTACGTTATCTCTGTGTACCGACTTTGGCTTATCTCTGACTACTCCTGTTTGCCTGTGACCCTGACCCTTGGCCTGTCCCTTGGTTATTGTCTTGTAATTGTTGCCCCGACCTCGGCTAACCCTTCACTATCTCTTGTGTCCTGAATGGCTGCTTCCCCTCTCTCCCTACGGAGCGTGACCTAAGGGACTCCGGGGGCCGATTTGTGCAAACGTTATAGTGTCTACAAAAAAGGGGAAATATCTATGGCATTTTTATTTTTTACTAGTAGTGGGTGCGATCTGTGATTTTTCAATGTCTGGGACTTAGACATTGCGACGGACAGATCGGACACTTTTTTGGGACAATTTAACTTTTGAGATTACTGTGTAAATATCACTGATAAGGAAGGGTTTAACACTAGAGGGCTATCAAGAAGTTAAATGTGTTCCTTTGTGTGTGTTTCGTGTGGGATGGGACTGACTGGAGGAGGAGACAGATCGCTGTTCCTGATTAGTAGGAACAAACTATATGTTTTTGCTCTCCTGTCAGAACGGGGATCTGTGTGTTAAAGCGGATCTCCCACGCCAAAAACATGTTTTTCTTAATGGCTATTTAAAAGGTTAATGCCCCTAATCAGCTGAACTCACGTTTTTTGTCTCCCGCGGCTGCTCCGCTGCCATCCTGTGCGAAAGAACAACTTATATTCCTCCTTCCATTTTCCATTTTAACTGTGGGCATAAGCCCACAGATTGGCACTTCCTTCTTCTGGTGGATGCTGATGTCCCAGCATCCACCGCTCGATCTCGCGCATGCGCACGAGCAACGCAGAGCAGCTGCTTGAGCGTCTGCGTTGCCATGACAACGGCAACCTCCTTCCTTTGTTTATGCCGCGCGTCACTTCCTGCCTAGGAAATAGCGCGATATTTGATCACACGGCTGCGCAGTTTACACAGGGAGCTATGGAGAGAAGCTCCCAGAGCGCACTGCATGGAGCAGGAAGTGACGCAATGCCCGGAGAATTCCCGCAGTGAGCCAGACCGGAAGGCAGTCTACTGTACAGGTACTGTACAGATTTACTTTAAAAAAACATCCGTTTTGATAATGTCATACAGCGGCAGTGTAATTAAAGAAATTTTAAAATTAGGGTGTAGATCCGCTTTAACACACACAGGTCCCCGTTCTGGCTCTTTTGTCCGTGATCGCGGGGGCCCGCTGAACATCTTGGTTATCGGCAATGTGCATCGGGTCCCCCGCCTTGCAGCCACGCCTGTTATCGCCCTTAGAGGCGCCGATACACACCAACGGCGATTGGCAAGATCGTGCAGACTTGCCGCTGTATA
Organism: Rana kukunoris; assembly: GCA_029574335.1. Taxonomy (NCBI): domain Eukaryota; kingdom Metazoa; phylum Chordata; class Amphibia; order Anura; family Ranidae; genus Rana; species Rana kukunoris. The sequence goes on from CM056051.1 coordinate 40,376,907, forward strand.
ATGACGATGGCTGGTCGTCAAGTGGTTAAACATCATGGAATAATGCACTAGGTTGGTGCGCCCTCTTTTGGTCGTAATCTGACGTGCCATAGGTATACACACACACACACCTTAGAACACATGCCATCAATATCCTTGAATGGGAAATCAGTTACTGTATTTTGGTCCTGGCCGGTTATATGTGACCCCTGCATCAGTCCAAACTAATATCCATATTCCGCTATCCCAGAGTGCGAAGATGCCACCCTAATCCAGGAGATAATTCCGTATCGGTCACATCGTTTTTTTTGTTCTGGTGGAAAAAGTCTACAAAAATTGCTGAACTACAGCTCATACCCTTGAATTGCAGCAATAAGTATAGGCTTGAGAAGGCAGAAGATTATACAGTGCTCCAAAAGCTATGCAAAGAGTCAAAGCAATGGCAAAGAAAAAAACCTGAACAATTCAAAGCCAAGCTGTATCTATGTGCCACTTCCTGTATCGTACACACATCACAACATGAAGTTCAACGCCTAGCAACATCAATTGTAACAGGTCACACTTCAATAAAACAAGTCAATATACAGTACTGTATGTATAGGAAATATTGAAAACTATTGCCTATTGTAATCTCGGACTGCAACCAGGAACCTTGTGGGGTCGTCTGTCTACTCTGAAGGATGGAATACATCTGTAGCTATGGCTAAAGTCACTTCAGTAGTGTATCCATTGGACTGCAACAATTCTATCAGTGGCGGCTGGTGCTCAAAAATTTTGGAGGGGGCGCAAACAAACGAAAAAAAAAAAACATCAATCTGTGCCCATCAAATGCAGCCACTGTGCCCATCAATTTTGCATAATTCTTTATTTTTATTTTCTGTATATTTCTTTACATCACATACATGTATACCAAACATCCACCGGGGACAGAATACAAAACATTTGAGTGTGCCCATCAATTGCTGCCATTGTGCCCATCAACTGTGCCATAAAATTGTCGCCACTGTGCCATGCCAAACGCAGCCACTGTGCCATGCCATCAAACGCAGTCACTGTGCCCATCAATTGTCGCTACTGTGCCATGCCATCAAACACAGCCACTGTGCCATCAATTGTCGCCACTGTGCCCATCAATTGTCGCCACTGTGCCATGCCATTTTCAACACTGTGCCCATCAATTGTCGCCACTGTGCCATCAATTGTCCCCACTGTGCCATGCCATTGTCACCACTGTGCCATGCTAAACGCAGCCACTCTGCCATCAATTGTCGCCACTGTGCCCATCAATTGTCGACAGTGCACTATGCAATTGCCACCACTATGCCATGCCAAACGCAGCCACTGTGCCCATCAATTGTCGACAGTGCGCTATGCAATTACCGCCACTATGCCATGCCAAACGCACGGTATCATACGGAGTCCCTCAGGGATCCCCGCTGTCGCCGGTGTTATTCAACATTTATCTCTGTCCGCTTTTTGAGATCATCAGCAGTCAAAAACTGCTCTATCACTCATACGCAGACGACACGCAACTGTATTTCCGCATTTGCAATAAAAAGGATCACCACCTCAATCTAGAGACATGTCTCTCTTTGATAGAGGACTGGATGACAAAGAGTTATCTAAAACTCAACGGAACGAAAACAGAACTCCTTCTGTTTCACGCCAAACGTAAGAATCTACCTGCAACAACTTGGACACCCCCGCCCATTCTGGGCAAAATCATCACCCCTAGCGCCAAAGTCTAAAGCCTCGGGGTCATTTTCGACTCCTACATGACTATGGACGCACAAATAGGGTCAGTAGTCAGCGGATCTCACCATCTGCTGCGCCTAGTACGCAGGCTTATCCCTTTTATCCCCAAAGAAGACATAGCGGTCGTGGTGGGAGCAATTGTTAACTCCAGATTGGACTATGCAAATGCCCTTTACCTCGGACTCCCAAAGTACCAAATCGCTCGTCTACAAGTCGTTCAAAATACGGCTGCTAGACTTGTGACTGGGAAAAAACCCTGGGAATCAATCTCACCCTCACTGAGATCCCTTCACTGGTTACCAGTAAAAGACAGAATCACTTTTAAAGCACTCTGTCTAACGCATAGATGTATCCATGGGAATGCTCCCCATTATGTATGCGAAAAAATAAAAGCCCATAACCCCAATTGCGTGCTGCGATCCACTGATCAAAATCTCCTGCAGATACCGAAAGCCGGATACAAATCCAAAGGAGATAGAAGATTCGCGGTCCAAGGTCCCAGACTATGGAACGCTTTGCCAACCAGTATTCGGTTGGAGGAGAACTACTTAGCATTCAGGAGAAAGATCAAGACTCATCTCTTTTGATACCAAAGGAGACAGGAACAACAAGCGCCCAGACTAGGTGACCAGATTTTTAAAATGAAATCCGGGGGCATATTTTTTCTTTACTAGTAATGGCAACAATCAGCGACTCTCTGCCAGTCGCCACCCGCCTCACAGCCTCTCAAATCTTACTCTTCGGGCCCCGGCTACTACTGGATGGGGAGCGGAGGAAGATCACTCCGCCAGTGAAGGCAAGGAGATAGGCAGGTGACTGGCCAAGATTTGAGCCAAGGCAGAAGAACATGCGAACGAAGCTGAATGGGCCATGCGCCCAAAACTGAAGAAATTGTCCCTCCGTTCCGACCAGCACATGATCATCAGAAAGGGGCACAGATAATGGAAAAAATAGAACCCCCCTGTGCTAGTAGGCACAGTGGAGCGGGGGGGGGGGGGTGTAATTCTAATTTTTCTAGTTTAACTCTGCACTGACTGTCTCTGAAATTGCCCCTGCCCCCTATTAAATCCAATCTGGGGACAAAACCAGGGACAGACTTGGTCCGGGGACAGTGTCCTCAATCAGGGGACTGTCCCCTGAAACTGGGGATGTCTGGTCACCCTAGCCCAGAGGCGATTCAGTTCGCATGTGCGGCGCTATACAAGTTTTCATTCATTCATGCCATTGTCGCTACTGTGCCCATGAATTGCTACCATTTTCCCCTGTAAAATGCCACCAAATTGCCCCAAAATACCGCCAGATTGCCCCCCGCCACTGGCTCTGATAGACACTTCCACAGCCAACCAGCTGCGGCGACAATACATAGATTCATGCAACGCATGAATCTATGTATTGTTTTTAGTGGCGGTGCAGGAGCGAGAGGGGGCGGCGCTATACTATACACGCACCGCCACTGAATTCTATATGTGTTGCTGTTATGTATTGTTGTTTTTTTATTTGATAATGATGATTGGTCTGAGAAGGTTATGTTTTGTAAATCTTGTTATGTTTGTACCATAGTTCTTAATGATAACCATTGAACAAAATATTAAAGATAAGGACGATAATATCCTACCCAGTAGTGGTTTCCTCTTTTACGTAAACATCTTCTGTTAATTTGCTGGATTGGATGTATAACTATTTATTAACCAGTTTCCCCCCCGGCTTACAGTCAAATGATGGCCGGGCAGGACATTCACTGTTCTGGGTGGACGTCATATGACGCCCCCTCCCAGAACGGTTCGTACTGCGGCCTGATCTGTCACCTACTGTGTGACTGATCACTCTACTGGCCTCTGCCAGTACCATGTGATCCCTGTGACCAATTAGCTTACTAGAAGCAATTCGACTCTCAGGAATTAAAGTATAACTAAAGGCAAAACTTTTTTTTCAATTTTGGATAGAGTGGAGATGGATTAGAGCCCATGTCAGATTCTCTTGATTTGTCTTGCTTACCATTATCATTGAAAGTAAAAGTAAGAGAAAACCCCACATTTTGGGTTGTCCCCAGAAAAGTAATAGAGGAGAAATCTTCCAATGGGGATGCTAGTTCTGGATACCTGGGGATCCCAAAGAAATTATTTAAATTTGCAGGGATTTCCTCTCACTTCCTGCTTGGCTATGGGTAGGGTTGCCACCTGTCCAGAATTCACCTGGACAGTCCGGGTTTTGAATCATGTGTCTGAGTTTCAGTCTGTCTGAAACACAGAGGGCCAGATTCTCATACAAATTTCGCCAGGGTAGCGTAACGCATTTACACTACGCCGCCGCATCGTACTAGAGCAAGTGCCGTATTCTCTAAGCATTTGCTTCGTAGTTGCGTGCGTGCGTTGGCGTAGCGAAAATAGCGAAAATAGCCCAGCGTAAGCCCGCGTAATTCAAAGGGGGCGGCTTCTATTTAAATGAAGCGTGCCCCCGCGTCGAACGAACTGCGCATGTGCCGGCCGGGGAAAAAGCCCAGTGCGCATGCTCCAGCTCACGTCGGAAAGCGTTGTTTAAACCGACGTCAAAACGACGTGATCGTCACTACGCAATGCCCTATGAGCGAACGAGTTAGTAAAACGAAGTAAGCGACGGAAAAAGCCAACGCTGACCCGACGCCATACTTAACATGGCATCCGACGGTACTTCGTTCGGTTACTTCTCATAGAAGCAGGGGTAACCTTACGCGAATGAATACGACGTACACGACGACGGTGCGGCGTAAAAGCGATCGGGAATCGGCGTAGTAGCCTCATTTGCATAGGCAAATGAGAAAACAACGTAAAGGCCACCTAGTGGCCGGAGTTGTCATTACAACTACGATCCGCAAGTGTAATGGTTTTACACTTGTCGGATGTTCAAGCGTATCTATGCCAAAGTGATGCTAAGAATCACTCGCATAGATACGAGCCAAAAAAAACGGCGATACGACGGGGTATCTGAGATACTCCGTCGTAGCGCCTCTGAGAATCTGGCCCAGAGACATTATTCACAAAACTTTGTTCCCATCTGGGAGCTGCAGGCTGCTGTCTGGGGGCAGATCCAGCATTTCTGGGGGGAAGAGGGGGGTGGTGATGATGTCAGCAAGAGCAGTTTGGCCACACCCACTGTGGTGTCCCAGGTCTTTTATAATTCTATACAGTATACTACGAAAAAAAAAATTGCCCTGTGCCTATAAAGTGTTTGGCTTGAAGAAAAGGTGGTAACTATGGGACAGGAAGTGAAGGGAAATCTCCGCAATGGGACTGAGATAGCAGAAAACAATCTGACAGGGGTTATAACCCTCCCTTGCTTTATCCAAAATGAAAAAAAAAAAAAAATGTTGCCTATAGTTCTACTTTAAGAAGTCAAACAGCACTGAATACATATATGGATCGGCAATCAATATGTTGGTATAAACCGGCACCCCTCCTTCAACTTAGATATATTTCCCTGAAACCCTTCAGATGAACTCGCACAATTTCAACTTTGCAGCAGCGTGAACCTGAGCTAAAGGAAACAATCGGCTGTCAACAAACTACCCAAAATTTCAATAGCAGCTTCAAATGCATCACATGTGACTTAACACATAGGGCAGATCCAGAAATCGTGACTCTTGATAAAGTCACGTGACAGTGACGCAACATGTTGGGAGGAGGAGCTTAGTGACGTCACTTCTGGTAATGGCCGTGACCGAAAGTCCCCGCATTTTTGACGCTGTTTTACCTGTTTGGCATTTTATTGTCATCTAATACTTTTTAAATAAATGGAATTCTATAATTTTTAAACTACTACACCATGGAGATATTCCTTCTTTCTCATTTCTGAAGTGTGTAGAGCTGGAGGCTGTACCTTCCAGGAAATCGTTGGAAAGACTGGAGAGATAACTGCAGTGGTCCTGTGTCCAGTATTCACCAAGGAAAAGACGAATCACCGTCTGCTGGATGCACATTGCTTAATGCACGATTAGACCCATTGGGGTCCATCTATGAGGTGAGAGGCTGGTACTATTGGGGGAGTTACCTACTTACATCTGCAGATTGGGACTCGCTTACCCATCCCTCTCCCCATCTTGTTTATATTTTCAACTGTCCTGTTGTGTGGGTTGTAAAGGTTTGTTTTTTTTATTTTCTAAATAGGTTACTTTAAGCTAGTGCATTGTTGGTTCACTTACCTTTTCCTTCGATTACCCTTCTAAATGTTTTTTTTCTTTGTCTGACTTTCTCACTTCCTGTTCCTCCTCAGTAAGGTGCTCAGTAAGCTGTTCTAAATGACTTTCCACCGCTCAGATGATGGTGGAAAGCTTACTGAGGAGAAACAGGAAGTGAGGAATTCAGACAAAGAAAAAAAACATTTAGAAGGGAAATGGAAGGAAAAGGTAAGTGAACCAACAATGCACTAGCTTAACCACTTAAGGACCGCCGCATGTACATTTACGTCGGCAGAATGGCACGGACAGGCACATTGGCGTACCTGTACGTCCCTGCCTAGACGTGGGTCGGGGGTCCGATCGGGACCCCCCCCAGTACTTGCGGCGGTCCCCGTGGCTGTCCGAGTGATCCGTGAGGAGGGGGCGGCTGTTCGTTTTTTGTCCGCCCCCTCCGGATCGCAGAAAGGGGGAAGTGATGTAATCTCTCCTCTCGGCGGTATTTTCAACCACCATCACAAGTGAGTCTGCACCAACACTACACTGACACACACTACACATAGGCACATTAACCCCCCCCCCCGATCACCCCCCCCATCCCCCTGTCACTGAATGCAGTGATCATATATGTACTGATCACTGCATTTAGTGTCAGTGTGACAGTTAGTGTGACAGGCAGTTAGTGTTAGGTTCAGGGTATCTCTGTACCCCGCCCCTAATAAAGTTTTAACCCCTTGATCACCACCCTTGTTAACCCTTTCACCCCCTATTGCCAGCATCACTAAGCGATCATTTTTCTGATCGCTGTATTAGTGTCAGTGTTGCTGTTAGGTAGCTAGTTTATTTTTTATTGCGATTTTTTTTTACTAAAGACATGTGGCTGAATACATTTTGGCCTAAATGTTTGACTAAAATTTAGTTTATTCGATTTTTCCTATAACAAAAAGTAAAAAATATTGTTTTTTTTTTCAAAAATGTCACTCTATTTTTGTATATAGCGCAAAAAATAAAAATCGCAGAGATGATCAAAAACCATCAAAAGAAAGCTCAATTTGTGGGAAGAAAAGGACGCAAATTTTGTTTGGAAGCCACGTCGCACGACCGCGCAATTGTCTGTTAAAGCGACGCAGTGCCAAATTGTAAAAACGCCTCTGGGCATTTAGCAACATATTGGTCCGGTTCTTAAGTGGTTAAAGGAACCTGATTCTGTAGGTCATCAGAGTCTTCCATGGATACTATTTCACATGCACTTTACACATGGACTTTTATGGACTGTGATCATCTGTTGGAACACATGTTGTGCTACACTATTTAATATATATTCAGTAGATTTGTTGCATTTTTAGAATATTATTTTTAGCACATATTTATAGAGTAATTAGCGCTACTTCAATATTTTACATGCATGCGCAGCTGCTATTGGAATCTTGGATTGGAAATTGTAGTTTTTTTGGATGCCGATTGTTTCCTTCATGTGATCATTAACATCTTCAGCCCCAGACCATTTTGTAGCTAAAGAACCAGGCCACTTTTTGCGATTCGGCACTGCGTCGCTTTAACCGATAATTGCGCAGTCGTGCGACATGGCTCCCAAACAAAGTTGGTGTCCTTTTTTTCCCACAAATAGAGCTTTCTTTTGGTGGCATTTGATCACCTCTGCGGTTTTTATTTTTTGCGCTATAAACAAAAATAGAGCGACAATTTTGAAAAAACAAACAAAATTTTTTACTTTTTGCTATAATAAATATCCCCCAAAAAATATGTATAAAAAACTTTTTTTTTCCTCAGTTTAGGCCGATACGTATTCTTCTACATATTTTTGGTAAAAAAAAAAAAAATCACAATAAGCGTTTATTGATCACTTTGCGCGAAAGTTATAGGGCCAGATTCACGTATTCCAGAGCATCTTTGCTCTGGAGTAACGCTTCTGATTTGCGTTGCGCTGCCGAAATTTTAGGAGCAAGTGCTGTCATTCACGAAGCACTTGCTCCTAAAGTTGCGGCAGCGCATCACAAATGAGCCGGCGGAATTCAAATGTCGCGGGTACGGGGCGTGTAGTATGCTAACTACGCGCGATCCCGCCGCCAACGTACTGCGCATGCGTCGAGTGTCAAAACATCCCCGTGCGCATGCTCCAAAATCTGTGAATGAACGTCAATGACGTCACATTCCCATTCATGACCGTTTTACGCAAGCGACGTTTTTTTTTTTTTCCGACGCGATGACGACGCCTATACCTAACATAGGATACTCCAACCCCATGTAGGTATATCTATGCGCCGCGTATCCCGTCCGGAAACGTCGTATCGTCATTGCGTCGCGCCGGATTTCGATCGTGAATTGCCGATTTCCGCTCATTAACATATTTTTTGAGCGGAAATCGGCGGGAACGCCCCCGGCGCCATTTTTAAGTTGAAGTAACGATGCGATGGCGAAACTCAGTTACGCTGCTCGCATCGGAACTTCAACCCGGCGTTTCTTGTTTTCTGGTTACAGAAAACAGAAACGCCGGCTCAAAGCCACAGTTAGGCTGGCGGATCACTCGATCCGCCAGCGTAACCTTTCCTGAATCTGGCCCATAGTGTTTACAAAATAGGGGGTAGTTTTATGGCATTTTTATTACTAATATTTTTTTTGCTATTAATGGCGGCGATCAGCGATTTTTATTGTTACTGCGACATTATGGCGGAAGCATCGGACACATTTTTTGGGACCATTGTCATTTTTACAGCGATCAGTGCTATAAAAATGCACTGATTACTGTGAAAATGACACTGGCTGTAGGGGTTAAGTATGCCCTAGTGAGTGATTCTTACTGTAGGGGGGGAGTGACACGTCACTGATCGTCGTTACCTATGACAGAGAACCACTAGGAAGAATGGGGAAAGGTTTGTTAACCACTTAAGGACCCCTTCACGCCGATATACGTCGGCAGAATAGCACGGCTGGGCACAATCACGTACCTGTACGTGGCCCTTTAAAGGAACACTAAAGGTTTGTTTTTTATTAGATCAATTGATTGCTGTAAGCTAGAGCATTTAAATATCACTTACCTCGTTTTTCCTTTTGACTTCCAAAATACAGTAATCCAGGTTTGAAAATGCCATTTCCTGTCTCTCCTCTTCTTGCTTTCCACCAGCATCTGCATGGTGGAAAGCAGAATGTGCTCACCCCCTCCCTATGACTACAGCCCTGCGTGAAGATGCTCTCTTAACCCTCATAGGCATGGAGGTTAAGCCTAATGGGAACTGTAGTTCCCATTGGGCCGTGATGTAGCAAGAATGAATGCGCACCGCAAACCAGGAAGTCCAAATCAGGAGTGACGGAGGTGAATAAAACAGCTCGATTTCAACAGGTATCAAACTAGTTATAATGCAAAACATTATTTTTTATTTTATCAGCTACTGTCAGACTTTAATTTAAGAGGAAAATATTTTTGTCTTTACAACCCCTTTAAGCCCAGCCATGGGGTCACACGCGCGTGCCGCGGGCGACCCGGTCAGCAGCTCTGGGACCGCGGGACGGGACGACGTCTTTTGATGACGAAACGCATAGGTGTGGCCTAAGCAGTGGTACGTCATCACGTTTACACGATACGGACCACACAGCACGGAGCCCTAACGCACCCGAACAAAGGAGAGTAGACGCCGCATCCTTCATTCATTATATGCGCTGCACCAACAACCAAATTGTGAGTGCTATTTCATCTATTTATATATTAAACCCTTTTCCTACATACTACACCATGGGTTGTTTTTTTGTTTTTGTTCCTTCTCCCATGAGTCTTTGAAGCACCACTACATCCATCCTACATATGCTGCGGAGCCATCATATGCTTTGCCTGTTGTTTTGGAGCCATTACATGCTTTGCCTGGTACTTTGGAGAAGTCTGTCTGGGACGGCTATAAACATCCCTAGGCTTATTTGACCGCTACCCATACGGTCAACCTATGTGGTAAGGAGACAACCTATTCACTGGGTGGCTCTTTGGTGGAAGAAGATTTTGGTGTGTTGATTTGTTTCACTGATTATGGACTTTATCTACTGGATCACTCCTGATTTTTATTTTACATAATCACACCTGTTTTTTTTTTTTTTCTTATCACTTTATTCATTTATTTATCACTATTTATCTCTATTATCATGTGTTTAGCGCTGTACCTATAATTTTTGTATTTCTGTGGGTTACTTTGGTTCAAGTAATTGGTACTGGCAGCTTCTTTTGATCATTTAATCACATATTCATTCATTTATATCACGTTAGCGCAGTGTTTTTCCCCCCTAGGGGGGATATATATACTTCTTTTGTTGCTGAAAAGTTTGTCTGTTTGCAGAGCGGACTTTTGTCCGATTAAAACCGAAAAATTTAGACGTTTGTTGGCAAAAAGTCAGACCGTGTGTACAAGGCTTTACACTTCTCCCCGTTCTTCAGCTCTCTGACCCGATCGCGGGACACCGGTGGTGATCGGGTCCACAGGTTCCCATGGGCACGGTCACGGTGCTCAGGACCGGGTCGCGAGCTCTTCACCGGCGGTGCGCGCGACCCACAGCTGGGCTCTTAAAGGCGACGTACCTGTAAGTGCTTATGCCCAGCCGTGCTGCTCTGCCGACGTATATCGTCGTTAGGTGGTCCTTAAGTGGTTAATGTATTATATTCTGAATATATACCTGTATATGTGGGCTGTTGCTTGCTTTGAATTGTGGTTTGACCTTTAGCGCAGTTTCAAATTCGTTTTAAAATAGTTTCAATAGACAAGAAGGGAGGAGAAAATCTACAACAGCAAAACAGACATCAATAAAAATGAGTTTGTGTTACTTTTAACGTCAAATTTCAATTTAATTTCTTTGATTTATCGGAAGGCTCTAATTAACAAGGCATTGCCGTTTTATAAAGCCACTTACCAAAATAGGGGCTGTTTCAAAAAAAATCAGAAGGTATGGGATGGTTGGCTTTCTGACTCATCCACACATATTGCAATGATCACCAATTTTTCCCTCATAGTCTCTTGCCGCGTACACACGACCGTTTTTCGCGATGTGAATTTTTTTTTTTTTTTTAATGTCATTAAAAACGATCTTGTGCAGGCTCCAGGGCATTTTTTGCGACATTAAAAATGGGCATTAAAGATTTAGAACATGCTCTAAATTTTTGTGTCTTTTTTAACGTCGTAAAAAATGGTCGTATATGGGCTTTAACGACGTAAAAATAACGCGCATGCTCAGAAGAAAAAAAAAAGAAGAAGTATAATGATTGCGGGTTATAAGTAATTTTCTAGCAAAAAATACTATCTTAAATTTATAAATGAAGTGCCGGTGAGTGGTTAATTTCCTTGATGAAATTGACACTGTTATTAGTTGACAGAAGTTCTAGTCTTCCCCTATGCAACTTTTTATCGCGTTCTGTGTCCTTGTAGCAGATTTTCTCTTTTTGTTTGGTAAATCCGCTGTCACTGTATCAGTAAGGACTCAATTACACTTACGTTGGCCTCAGAAAACTGATCGCCATTGGGTGGCATTTCAGCGAGCAGCGGACAGGAATTCAGGAGAGGATACTGACACTTCCTGAATGCCCCCCCCCCCCCCTCCGACAGCCATATGGGGTTTTTTTGGATGGGACTACCGCATTGTGAGCCTAGCAATACACTTATGCCGCGTACACACGGTCGTTTTTTGCGATGAAAAAAAACGAAATTTTTTAAAACGTCATTTAAATTGATCGCGTGTGGGCAAAACGTCGTTTTTTGTCTTCAAAAAAACGACCAAAAAAAAATTCCAACATGCTTGAATTTTTTGTGTCGTTTTTCAAAACGACGTTTTTCAACCCGCGCATGCCCAGAAGCTAGTTATGAAGCGAGCTTCAATGGAAAAGAGTGGTGAACGTAACCTCGCTTTTTGTGAAAAAACGATGGTGTGTATGCAAAATTGTCTTTGAAAAGTGATATTTCAAAAACGTCGTTTTTTACTTCACAGAAAACGTCGTTTTTTTCATCACAAAAAACGACTGTGTGTACGCGGCATTATAGTGGTGCTGCCCTATTCATTTTAATGGATCACAGTTAGCAGAAGTCCTGCAGCATTTGTTTAACCACTTGCTTACTGGGCACATACACCCCCCTCCTGCCCAGGTGAAATTTCAGCTTCCGGCACTGCGTCGCTTTAACTGACAATTGCGCGGTCGTGCGACGTGGCTCCCAAACAAAATTTACGTCCTTTTTTCCCCACAAGTAGAGCTTTCTATTGGTGGTATTTGATCGCCTGTGCGGTTTTTATTTTTTGCGCTATAAACAAAAAAGAGCGACAATTTTGAAGAAAAATACAATGGCCCAGATTCAGGTACATCTGCGCATTATTGGACCGGCGTAGCGCACCGCTTTTACGTTAGACTTGCGCAATTTTGCAGCGTAATCACCCTATTCTCTTAGCTTTTGCGCAGAAGGCGGAGTAATACAAATTGGGAAGGATGTGGGCGTGTTACATTGAAATGAGCCGTGACCCCATGCAAATGAAGGGCCGGCCGGCTCGCGCATGCGCGCTTGAAGGAGACCATGGTCAGCTCCGCTGTGCGCATGCTCACAACTCGGGAGCGGCGCAATCAGTGAAACTGGAAATGGACTAGGGCAACGTTGTGAACTACGCAAACAGCATAAATAGACACACACAAACGCACTTGCATTGCAAAAGTACATCCCTTTGTCCCTTCCCATTTAACCAAGTGCTTTTGTCCTGTTGTTCATTGCGGTATGTTTTGTAGTTGTCAGATTAGTGTTCTGTGTGATCAAGTGTTTGTTAGTAGATCTTTGAAAGTGTTTTTTGATAAGTGTTTGAGAGACTGTTTGTTTGATTGATATATTTCTGTTCGTTTGTTTTCCTGCTGTTTTTTTGCTGTTTGTTTTTGTGACTGTTTCTTGCTGAGTAGTTTTCTCTTTGTGTGTGTTCTTGCTTGATTGGTTGTGCTTGTTTTTGTGAGTGATTTTTGTTGACTGGGAGTGAGTTTTTTTGGAAGTATGACAAAGAGAAAGCGAAAGCTCAATTTTTCTTTGGGGGAAAAAATAATTCTTGCCCGGGCCATTAGCGAATATAGGCGTTTCCTCCACGGCCCGGACAGTGCCAACACCACCCCGGCCAGGAGGAGGGAGATTTTGGATATGATGACTGAGCAGGTCAATTCAGCGGGGGAGGGGGAGACACGGATCTGGTCTATGATTGACAAAAAAATCAATGACCTCCGGCGTCTGGTCAAACAGAAGCTGGCCAGAATGCATGCCCATGCCAGGGGCACAGGAGGGGGCCCACCATGCCGTATTAGGCTGACAGCGGAGGAGCGTGCAGTGGCCCTGACCTTTCATCGGCATGAAGTTGAGGGCCTGCCCGGCTTTGACTCAAGTCCGGAGCCCATGGTGCCAGGTAAGTATTTTTTTTAATATCAGGTGTGCAGCATGTGTGGGGGAGGGGGTGAAATGGAATATGTGGCAAGTGTGTGGATCCTCCAACCTGTGAATGTTTTGTGTCATCCACAGATGTGCAGGAGGGTGCAGGGCCATCTGGCCTGACCGCACCAACCCCAGGACAGCAGCCTAATGAGGCCCCCCCAACAAGGCCGGAGTCCGCGGAGGAGGTTCAAGAGGAGGAGGAGAATCATGAGGAGGAGGAGTCCTTGTCAGGCACTGGACGTTTGGTTTTTGAGGACTCTTCCCCTCTGGCTGGCAGCAGGCAGGCCTCCCTAAGGGGGAGCCCCACCCCCTCCTCCCCCAACATGGCTCCCCTCCCAAGGGCCTCCCCTTCTCCCCGGCCACAAGCATCAGCTGGAGGCAGGATTTCATCCCAGAACACCAGGGGGTTGGCCAATCTCCTGCCCGCCACTCTGAGAAGGGACCAGGCCCTTCAGACCCGCCATCTGGGACAGGTCAGCCAGACATTGGTGCGGATGGAGGAGAGCCTGTCCTCCATCAAGGATACGCTGGGGAACCTGGACTCCCACTCCCGGGCTTTCACAACCTGCCTAAACGAACTGCAGACGACATCAGCAGGCGTTGGGCAGGATGTGAGGGCCCTTACCCAGGCTATCCAGGCCAACACGGCAACACTTGGTGCTGCCCTGGACAGAATAGCCGTGGCCTTGGAGGGCAGGCCGCCAGGTGGGCAGAGATCAGGGGCTGCTCCTCCTTCCCTGGGTTTTAACCCCTCCCCCATGAGTCTCCCCTGAGAAGCCGGGGCCGTGGCCGGGGGCGCCCCAGGCGTGGCTCACGTAAGGGCAATAATTATTTTTTCCCTTTTTTTTTTGCTGGAAAATTTTTGCTTTTGCAGGTAATTTTTTTTTTTTGGGGGGTTGTGAATGCTGTTTGAATGTGGGGGTGACATTCCTGCCAGAAAAGGGGTGTCACTCTCAATTTTGGTGGAGAATGGTTCCCCAGGACCAGGGAGAAGTGATCCCCAGGTCTGTGTGAATGGTGTATGAATGTACAGTGACATAATTGGAGCCTTGGCGTGGCGTCGCTGCACACAAGTCCTGCATGGTGGACTGGTGCCAATCCAATTTGATGTGGATGTGGGGTGTGTGTGCTAGGGACCACAGTGGTGTGCATGCATGCATTCTCATTGTGCCATGATTAATGTGTGTGTTTAACGTGCAAAGATGCCCAATGTGAGCTGTCTCCTGGCTGCTCTTCCCTCAGAAGACGGGGTAGCCTCGGTTAGGGGGGGATTGTCTGGTTCAGGGGTCAGGTCATCACGTAGGCCAATCTGCAGGCCCTTTCTTTCTGCGAAGTTGTGCAGCATGCAACATGCACCGATGATCTGGCACACAAAGTTTGGGGAATACAAGAGGGTACCCCCAGACTTATCCAGGCATCGGAAACGTGACTTTAGGAGGCCAAAGGTGCGCTCCACCACTGCTCGTGTTTGGGCATGTGCTTGATTGTATCTTTCCTCTCCTGGGGTTTGGGGGTTCCGGATAGGAGTCATGAGATGGGGTCCCAGTGGATATGCAGAGTCACCTGTAAGGGAAAAGACAGGAGGATGGTAGTCATGCATGTGCCCCTTGTGATGTGCATCATGGGAGGGGATAGTCATGCCTGCCACCCATGTCACTCACCAACCAGCCAGGTGTCCCCATACACGTTCTGATCGAATTCCATTCGGATGTGGCATTGATTATATATGTAGCTGTCATGGCTGGACCCTGGGTGTTTGGCACGGACGTGCCATATGAGGCCTTGGGCATCGACTATCACCTGTACGTTGATGGAATGCCAATGCTTCCGATTGCGGTACATGTGCTCTGTCTCCTGGGGGGGCTGGAGTGCCACATGTGTGCAATCAATGGCCCCCACAGTGCGTGGGAATCTGGCAATTCTGTAGAAATCTGTCATTGCCTTCAGCCGCAGGTCCTCAGTGGTTGGTTTGATGATTTGGTTGGCCATGCGTCTGAGGATTGCAGGGACAACCTGGTGCACACATCTGCTCATGGAGGATTGTGACATCCCAGCCACCACTCCACTTGTACGCTGAAAAGAGCCACTGGCAAGGAAATGGAGTGTTGCCATGTCCTTGACCAGTGGCTGCACTGCATGTGAGCGGTGTGTTGGGCTGGTGATGTCCTCCTGCAGGGTTGTGGTTAATTCCAGGATGGCATGAGGGGGGAATCTGAAGATGCGATACACCTCAGAATCACTCATGCCAAACAGGTCTATGCGGGTGCGGTATATCCTCTCCCGTGCCATCCTCCGTGCCCTCATCCTTCTTTGTTCATCTAAAGTCAGTAGTATAGCTATGTGCGATGATGCCCCTGGCATGTTGGCATACAGATTGTTGTGCAACATGTGTGACTGCTGAGCTCCTCACTAACAGTGTTGCTTTATCTAACAAGTAGACTTTTTTTCTCTTTTTAGACCAGCTTTTATATGCTCTAATTTTAGACAGGACATTTTGCTGTTGTGCACACCGCGTCGCCTGCGCTGCCCCAACGGTGTTTTGTGGATCCCCGTAAGTCCCTCATTAGCATATTTAACTAGCAAATCAATGGTCTGTCTAGCACACTTTTGCGCGGACGGATGCGCCAGTCTAACGAAATCACGCGGGACAAAAAAAAGTAGATTTTTTGCGTATCTCGTTCTGAGGATGCCGTGCATCGAAACGCATGCGCACATTTCGACTTACGCACGCGCATCTCCTGTTGCGCAGGCGTAATCGCTCTGTGAATATTTTTTACTTGTAGCTATAATAAATATCCCAATTAGAAAAAAAAAAAAAAAAAATTCTCAGTTTAGGGCGATACGTATTCTTCTACATATTTTTGGTAAAAAAAAAAAATCGCAATAAGCGACTGGTTTGCGCAAAAGTTATAGCGCTTACAAAATAGGGGAGAGAATTATTATTTTTTATTATTTTATTTTTTACTAGAAATGGCGGCGATCTGCGATTTTTATTGGTACTGCGACGTTATGGCGGACACATTGGACACTTTTGACACATTTTTGGCGCCATTCACATTTATACTGCAATCAGTGCTATAAATATGCACTAATTACAGTATAAATGTGACTGGCATTGAAGGGGTTAACACTAGGGGGTGAGGAAGGGGTTAAATGTGTATCCTAGGTGTGTTCTAACTGGGGGGAGGGGTGACTGGGGGGTGACCGATCTGTGTCCCTATGTAGGAAGGAACACAGATCGGGCTCCTCCTCTCCAGAGACAGGACAATGGGCATCACTGATTGGCAGACATTATTGTTTGGCACTGATAGGCATCCATTAGTACAACACACTACAGTACATTAGTGCCACCTATCAGTGCCCATCCGTGCCACCTATCAGTGCCCATCTATGCCACCTATCAGTGCCCATCAGTGCCCATGTATGCCACCTATCTGTGCCCATTTATGCCACCTATACGTGCCCAACCGTGTCGCCTATACATGCCCATCCATGCCACCTATCTGTGCCCATTTGTGCCACCTATCAGTGCCCATCAATGCCTCCTCATCGGTGCCCATCAGTGCCGCCTCATCAGTGCCGTACCATCAGTGAAGGAGAAAATGTACTTATTTACAATGTTTTGTAATTAAAACAAAAAAAAAATTCGGTCATTTTTTTGCAGAAAATAAAAATCCCAGAGGTGATCAAATACCACCAAAAGAAAGCTCTATTTGTGGGAACAAAATGATAAAAATTTAGTTTGGGTACAGTGTAGCATGACCGCACAATTGTCATTCAAAGGGCAACAGCTCTGAAAGCTGAAAATTGATCTGGGCAGGAAGGTGTATACAGTAAGTGCCCTGTGTGGAAGTGGTTAAGGTTGGTGGTCAGGGTGGTAAAAATCATGGCTAAGCCACCTATTTTTACACCCCCATCTTTCCCTGGACCACAAGTGTTAATAAGCCCTTAGCAAGAAGAAAAATGAGTCCAAGAGGGCTGGTAGAATCAAACAGGGGTTCTAAATACTCCATATTACATCGAAAACTGGAAAAAAAAAGTGGCTTGATATTTTAATACTTAAAGTGGACCTTCAGACATTTTTTCCACTTTCCATCTATTAAATCCTCTGCCCTTGTTGTTTTAACTTTGGATAATCCCCCCAAAAAAGTCTGCCAGTAAATATCTTATACAGCCCATTTCCTGTTTCTTGCCTGGTCACAGCTCTCTACCGTGAGAGTTTGCCAGGAAGGGAGGTTATAAGAGGGCCAATGAAAGCTGCAGAGCTACAGAGCTGGAGGTGTGCCTCATGTGCGTCTGTATAAATCCATGAAGTGAACAGGCAACAAATTCAGCTGCCCACAATTAAAATGGCTGCAGCCAGACTTAGTGGAGGGAGGTGTTTTGCAGCAAGTACAGAATCACAGTATATATAAAATAATATGCAAAGTGGTTGGAGGGAAGCTTAATGGCAAAGATTTGTTTATTAAAGGACTGCAGTTCCTCTTTAACCACTTGCCGACTGTCTCATGTTGATATATGTCGGCAAAGTGGCATAGGTGCGCAAACCAATGTACCCGTAAGTTGCTGCGTCATCAGCAGCTAGCGGGTGCGTGCCACAGGAGCGTGCCTGCAGGTCCCGGACTCGATGTCCGCCGGTGGCCTGCGACCTTGACACGGAGAGGCAGAATGCAGAGGCATTTCCCTGTTCTGCCTAGCAACATGATAGGAATCTACTGCTCCCAGTGATCACTATCATGTTCTAGTGAGCCCATCCCCCCTACAGTTAGCACACACCCAGGGAACACACTTAATCCCTCGATCACCCCCTAGTGTTTAACCCCCTTCCCTGCCAGTCACATTTACACAGTAATAAGTGCATTTTTATAGCACTGGTCGCTGTATAAATGCCAAAGGTCCTAAAATAACGTCAAAAGCATCCGATCTGTCAGCGGCAATGTCACAGTCACAAAAAAAAACCGCAGACCACTGCCATTACTAATATAAAAATTAATAAAAATGCTATAAATCTATCCCCTATTTTCTAGACGTGATAACTTTTGCGCAAACCATTCAATATACTCTTATTGCAATTTTTTTTAACCAAAAATATGTAGAAGAATACGTATCAGCCTAAACTGAGGAAGAAATGTATTTATTTATTTTTTAAATATATTTTTTTGAGATATAGTATAGCAAAAAGTAAAAAAATACAGCTTTTTCTTCAAAATGTTCATGCTTTTTTTGTTTATAGCGCAAAAAAATAAAAAAACGCAGTGGTGACCAAATACCACCAAAAGAAAGTTCTATTTGTGGGGGAAAAAGGACGTCAATTTTGTTTGGGTACAATGTTGCACAACCGCGCAATTGTCAGTTAAAGCGATGCAGTAAGGAATCGCAAAAAAGGGCTTGTTTAGAAAGGGGGTAAATCCATCCGGGGCTGAAGTGGTTAAAGTGGCTGTGAGAGTACATTTTTTTTTCCTAAATAGCTTCCTTTACCTTAGTGCTGTCCTCCTTCACTTACCTCATCCTTCCATTTTGCTTTTAAATGTCCTTATTTCTTCTGAGAAATCCTCACTTCCTGTTCTTCTGTCTGTAACTCCACACAGTAATGCAAGGCTTTCTCCCTGGTGTGGAGTGTCGTCCTCGCCCCCCTCCCTTGGACTCGAGGGAGTCAGGACACCCACTAACACAGAGCTCCTTTCTCTATCTGCAACGTAGAGAGTGTCCCGACTCTCCTGTAGTCTAAGCACGACACTCCACATAAGGACATTTAAAAGCAAAATTCGAAGGATGAGGTAAGTGAAGGAGGACTGCACTAAGGTAAAGGAAGCTATTTAGGAAAAAAAAAAAATGTACCTTTACAACACCTTTAAGGTTCAAGTTTTTTTACCTTCTTGCATTCTAAGAAAAAAACTAAAACGAATCCCCTAATACTTACCTGAGCCCCATTGCGATTCCGCAATGTGCACGAGAGCTCTCCAGGGACACTTCTTCCTCATTGGCTCAGACAGCAACGGGAGCCAATGAGGAGAGAGAGGGGCCAGGGCTAAGCCACGGCTGTGTCTGTGAATGGACATGCAGACCAGTGGCTCGAGAGCAAGCCTATTTGGGTGCCCCATTGCAAGCTACTTGTTCTGGGGACACTCAGCAGGTGGAAGGGGCTAGGGGTGCCAGCGAGGGGCCTGAAAAGAGAAGGATCCGGGCTGCTCAGTGCAAAACCAGTACACAGAGAGGGCAAGTATATCAAGTTTGTTATTTATTTATTTTTAAACTGTGCATATTAGTGTATTTACCTATGTAATGTTCCCTATCTCGTCTACCTGTGCTCTCAGTTTTATAGTCCCCCCAGGCTCTTCTTGCATCAGTAAGGATTTTCCCGGAGAGGTCTGGGACTCCCGTCACCAAGGACAATAGCTGATGCAAGACCTAGGGAAGGAAATGACTGGTGTAAGATAAAACGGAGAAGAATTCATCTACACCCTCCTATTCACCACTGCGCCAGTATTCTCATTTTACCAGACACGGATGAGAACGAGTAAAAAATAAATAAAAAATGACATTTAATTTGTTACACATCACCCTTCACAATGAGAAATATTTTCAACATTTAGCAGCTAGTAAATCAGATAAATGCATTGCTCAGGCTAAATCTTATTATAGTGTTAAGGAATTAGCAAATACCAGCATACCAGGCTTGTGATGAAGCACTCAGCCCTTTACAATGTGAGACCCAGAAATACAGCGAAAGCCTTTATCCCACAGACAATCGTATAGATCAGGTGTAGCCCTAACCTGACACGGCGTTCACATGTAATGTAATTGTACGGGAGAACCTGATCCGGGGCAGGAAACACGAAGCTTCCAATCACAGCGGGAAATTCCCAGCATCCTGTCTCCTCTTGGCGTACACTTCTTCTGCATTTAGTTTGGTGACAGTTCGGGGACTTCCATCTCACATACACAGCAAGATCCACTACTTAAAGCGTATCTAAATTAAAATGATATTGCAGCTTGCCAATCCTCAACTGTGGTGGCTGCAATCTTTTGTGTGGCTTCCCTTACCTCTACCCGGTGATGTGGTCAGTAATAAACTTCTTGATGTGGATGGTCTCCACTTGGGATGGAGGAGCAACACAGACATTTAGATAGCAGCAATTAGGGTTGTCCCGATACCACTTTTTTAGGACCGAGTACAAGTACCGATACTTTTCTTTCATGTACTTGCCGATACCGATACTTTTTTTTAAAATGTGTCCCCACATATGCAGCCATGTCCCCCCACATATACAGCCATGTCCCCCCACATATTGCAGCCATGTCCCCAAACATATTGCAGCCATGTCCCCAAACATATTGCAGCCATGTCCCCAAACATATTGCAGCCATGTCCCTCCACATATTGCAGCCATGTCCCTCCACATATTGCAGCCATGTCCCCAAACATATGCAGCCATGTCCCCAAACATATGCAGCCATGTCCCTCCACATATTGCAGCCATGTCCCCAAACATATGCAGCCATGTCCCTCCACATCTTGCAGCCATGTCCCTCCACATCTTGCAGCCATGTCCCCAAACATATTGCAGCCATGTCCCTCCACATATTGCAGCCATGTCCCCAAACATATTGCAGCCATGTCCCCAAACATATGCAGCCATGTCCCTCCACATATTGCAGCCATGTCCCTCCACATATTGCAGCCATGTCCCTCCACATATTGCAGCCATGTCCCTCCACATATTGCAGCCATGTCCCTCCACATATTGCAGCCATGTCCCCCTACATATTGCAGCCATGTCCCTCCACATATTGCAGCCATGTCCCTCCACATATTGCAGCCATGTCCCTCCACATATTGCAGCCATGTCCCTCCACATATTGCAGCCATGTCCCTCCACATATTGCAGCCATGTCCCTCCACATATTGCAGCCATGTCCCCAAACATATGCAGCCATGTCCCCAAACATATGCAGCCATGTCCCTCCACATATTGCAGCCATGTCCCCAAACATATGCAGCCATGTCCCCAAACATATGCAGCCATGTCCCCAAACATATGCAGCCATGTCCCTCCACATCTTGCAGCCATGTCCCTCCACATCTTGCAGCCATGTCCCCAAACATATTGCAGCCATGTCCCTCCACATATTGCAGCCATGTCCCCAAACATATGCAGCCATGTCCCCAAACATATGCAGCCATGTCCCTCCACATATTGCAGCCATGTCCCCAAACATATGCAGCCATGTCCCCAAACATATGCAGCCATGTCCCTCCACATATTGCAGCCATGTCCCTCCACATATTGCAGCCATGTCCCTCCACATATTGCAGCCATGTCCCCAAACATATGCAGCCATGTCCCTCCACATATTGCAGCCATGTCCCTCCACATATTGCAGCCATGTCCCTCCACATATTGCAGCCATGTCCCTCCACATATTGCAGCCATGTCCCCCTACATATTGCAGCCATGTCCCTCCACATATTGCAGCCATGTCCCTCCACATATTGCAGCCATGTCCCTCCACATATTGCAGCCATGTCCCTCCACATATTGCAGCCATGTCCCTCCACATATTGCAGCCATGTCCCCAAACATATGCAGCCATGTCCCTCCACATATTGCAGCCATGTCCCCAAACATATGCAGCCATGTCCCCAAACATATGCAGCCATGTCCCCAAACATATGCAGCCATGTCCCTCCACATCTTGCAGCCATGTCCCTCCACATCTTGCAGCCATGTCCCTCCACATCTTGCAGCCATGTCCCCAAACATATTGCAGCCATGTCCCTCCACATATTGCAGCCATGTCCCCAAACATATGCAGCCATGTCCCCAAACATATGCAGCCATGTCCCTCCACATATTGCAGCCATGTCCCCAAACATATGCAGCCATGTCCCTCCACATATTGCAGCCATGTCCCTCCACATATTGCAGCCATGTCCCCAAACATATGCAGCCATGTCCCTCCACATATTGCAGCCATGTCCCTCCACATATTGCAGCCATGTCCCTCCACATATTGCAGCCATGTCCCTCCACATATTGCAGCCATGTCCCTCCACATATTGCAGCCATGTCCCCCTACATATTGCAGCCATGTCCCTCCACATATTGCAGCCATGTCCCTCCACATATTGCAGCCATGTCCCTCCACATATTGCAGCCATGTCCCCAAACATATTGCAGCCATGTCCCCAAACATATTGCAGCCATGTCCCCAAACATATTGCAGCCATGTCCCCAAACATATTGCAGCCATGTCCCCAAACATATGCAGCCATGCCCCCCATATACACAGCCATGTCCCCCATATACACAGCCATGTCCCCCCACATATGCAGCCATGTCCCCAAACATATTGCAGCCATGTCCCCAAACATATTGCAGCCATGTCCCCCGTTCCTAAATGATGCCACCGCTGCCGCGTTAATCACCGCGCGGGGAACATTACAGTCCGCTTTCGTTTGAATAGCTGTTTTCTCTGCTGCGCAGTGTATAGAGACACTCCTCCTTGCTCGGGATTGGACAGATCCGTCCAATCCCGAGCAGGGGGGAGTGACACGGCACGGCGGGGAAAACAGCTATTCAAACGAAAGCGGACTATAATGTTCCCCGCACGGTGATTAACGCGGCAGCGACGGCTTTGCGATACACGGCGGCTTTGCAATATACGGCGGCGCAAGTATTCTATTCAGGCATCGGGGGTATTTGCGGAAGTACAAGTACTCCCGCAAATACTCGGTATCGGTCCCGATACTGGTATCGGGACAACCCTAGCAGCAATGTCAGTCTGTGGAGAGGATAGTGCTTAACTGGCCATTATCTTTTTTTTTTTTTTTTCTTAGAACATTCGACAGACACCATAAGCCTTCAATGACAGATTAAGCATTATGTCACATTCAGTGGGCAATAACCCACTCAAGTGAATAGTGCCATGCCGTAGCATGCTTCTGCCTGTCATTGACTGTCAGGCACTGACCTCACAAATGGACTAGGTGGCCTGGCTCGCAGTCTCTGCTCTAATTTATTCCAAAGGTGTTCTAACAGGTTGAGGTCAGGACTCTGTGCAACTCAGCCAAGTTTCTCCACGTCTTTATGGACCTTGCTTTGTGCACTGGTGCGCATCCCCCAAACTGTTCCCACAAAGTTGGGAGCATGAACTTATACTTATACCCCCCCCCCCCCCCCATTTTGGAGGGTTATAACCCCATCAGTTTTTTGCCATTTGTGTCCCATTGGGGAGATTTCCCTTCACTTCTATAGCCAAACATGAAATACCAGGGTATCACCAAATCTAGTGTCTCCATAGGACAATTCTCTATTACAGCCCTAATGTCAACCCAAAACTTGTTATTTTTACATTTCCCTTTCGATTAGAAGAGTAAATTGACATTGCAGCAGCTCTTTCTCTATATATAAAAACTGTCACATCATCACATTAAAATGTAACAAAAGGCAAAACCTTTTTTTTTTTTCTTCCCCCACTCCCATTTTGGATATGGACTCCTATGACTTTTTTTTTTTTTCGATCTGTGTCCTATTAGGGCCCTTTCACACTAGCGGATGAACAGTCCGCTAATTACAAGTCCGGCCAAACGGATCGGATGCCAACGGACAGACGGTCCGTTTCCATCCGATTCCCCATAGGGGATAGTGGAGGAGAGACAGGGCGGTCCCTGCATAGTGTGCGGGGACCGCCCTGTCCGCCGACAGCTGAGCGGAGACCCCCCGCTGAGTCGACGGACACACACGGAGCGGAGCGAAAAACGGACCGCTCCGTGTGAAAGAGCCCTTAAAGTAAACGGGGGGGGGAGGCATTAAGGTGAAAAAAAAAAAATTCTACCTTTACAAACCCTTTAATTTACATACAAAAACCTTGTAAAGCACACAATTTCTTTTTTATGTGTGGTGTGGACAAATCCTTAATTCTTGCCTACAGGACAAACTTTACTGAATGATCGTTTCATCCAAAGTTTCCAAAAAACATACCTTTTAATAGGTGAAATAAATACTCCAGTACAGCAATGTAAAAACAGACATTAAAAAAATGACAATAATTTTATTATAGTGTACAAGTCAGAAACATTCTTACTGTATCCCACCCTCCCAACAGTAAGTGAGCACATGGGAACATCGTTTGCTTTGCCTCGTTCTGCAGGCTCCTCACACACCCCATTCACACTCTGTTGCAGATTTCAAAAAAGGGAGCTACATCCAGCAGCTAAAAAGCCATACAAACGTCTACAAATAAAACTTGAGGTAACTTTTTTTATTCCTGCAGATCATACACAGCGATATTCTGATGGAACGTCTGGAAGACACCGGCTAAAAACCGCACCCAGCACGGAATTTAAAGCCCTGATAATGATAATGCCACTTTAGTGCCAGAACTGGTACTGAATGGAGTAAAAAGGAGGCTTGGCAACAAAATCGTCATGAATGGCAGGGAGTGGTCAATGAGAAAAAAAACTTTACATCTTTAAATTATTGTAATAGTGCAAGTTATTTCAATGTTTGATGACCAAGGAATTGTGAAGATCATTGTAAATCGCGATGAACAGCTTTCATGTCAAACACTGTGCACAACTGAAAGCGAAACTTTAGAACCCTCTTCATCCTGAAATAAAGCCTTGGTTACCCCCCCCCCCTCCATTGATGTAGGACCGGGCTTACATGTCTACAGAAGCAAGACACACAGACTTGTGAGGATTATTCAGAAAGTCCATATAACAAACAGTAACAAGATGGCGTACAATGTGCAGAAACTCATAGCAACCCTTCACTGTGATAATTGGCTGCTATGAGTTTCTACACATCACTGCACTTCCTAAATAAACTCTTTATGTTCAAAAGGTACTAAAAGTAATTACAAGGATTACCAATATAAAAACAAAAAGGATCACAAACGATGGTGAAAGTAAAGACTGATGGCACTCTGGTTCCTTTAGGATCTATTTAGTGCTATGCAGGAGATTTACTAAAACGGGTGCAGTTAGAATCTGGTGCAGCTGTACATCGTAACCAATCAGCTTCTTATGCCGCGTACACAAGATCATTTTTCAGCATGAAAAGAAAAAGAAAAAAAAGTTTTTCCAACTTCATCATTAATAACGACGTTACTCACACACCATCGTTTAAAAAAAATGCTCTAGCAAAGCGCGGTGACGTACAACGGCGCTATAAAGGGGGAAGTTCCATTCGCCTTGGGGCTGCTTTAGCTGATTTTGTGTTATTAAAAGACATTCGCGCTTTTCTGTCTGTTACAGTGTGATGAATGTGCTTTTTCCATTATGAACGCTAGTTCTGCCAGAACGAGCGCTCCCGTCTCATAACTTGCTTCTGAGCATGCGCGTTTTTTTTTACGTCATTTTAGCCCACACACGATCATTTTTTACAACCCGAAAAACGACATACGTTAAAAAAATCCGGCATGTTCGAATTCCTTTTTGGCATTTTTCAGAAGATGAAAAATGTGAAGCCCACACACGATCTTTTTAAACAAAGTTTTTTTCATGTCGAAAAATGATCATATGTACTGCTTTTGAGCATTTTTGCACTGCTTTTTGCCTTTATCATTTTTTTTTTTTGAGGGGGGCGGGGGGTTTGATTTGTCGTTGAGCAGATATAAAAAACGCAAATTGCAGGGAAATTTTATATATATATATAAAGCATCGGTTTGGGTTTAAAAAAAAAAGTCCCTGACCCTTTCCAAAAATGCATTGATGTGAACATGTTCCATAGGATGAGAACAAAATAAAACACTGGTGTGGTGCAAATTGGAGCATAAGGCTCGATTCCCATGTTTTTGCAGTGCTTTTTGCGGCGATTGCTGCGTTTTAGCACACGTTTTTACAGCGAGTTGCGCATAAAAAAAAATTTTAAGCCGTTAAAAGAAATGTAAAAATTTTTTAAATTAACAACCAGCTATGAACAGCCGATTGGTTACTAAGCACACCTGCGCCAGATTCTGCTTCTACCAGCTTTAGTGAACCTCTTTCTATGCATTTTTTATAAACGGTTCTGGCTGAACCTCTATAAAGCCCAACAGGAGGGGGGGGGGGGGGCCCCACTACCCTTGCAGTGGAGGCCGCTAAATGCTTGTGTCTAGGGGTTACAGGAACAGACCCCATCTCCCACTCCAGTCTGTTAGCGGTCCCACTGTGTTATCACATACAATGCAGGGCCGTTAACCCTGCAATGTACATGGTGGGGTCAAGCGTGTAACCTTGGCAGTGGGGGGACCAGATAGTACTTCTCCTTATTACAGCAACCTTAAAAATAACGAGCATTACACCCTTGCAGAGGGGGGGGGGTAGCAAGTTTCATTAACACAAGTTTAAGTCCCCATTCACACCTGAGCCAACCCATTCCTGAAGTGCAGCAGCACTCCAGGTGAAGAATTTCCAAAGGGCCCACTCACACCCGAGCAAGGTGTACCCTGCTGCTTACTGCGTGACACAATAAAAGTAAATGAGCTTCTTTGGGGCAAAAGAGACTCCTAGGGGGGAGATTTACTAAAAAGGGTGGACACAGAATCTGGTGCAGCTGTACATGGTAACCAATCAGCTTCTGCCCTGGTTCACACTGGGCACGATTTAGTTCGATTTGAGATGCGATTTCACATGTGAAATCGCATCTCAAATCGGCGGCATTTGCCGGCAATGACACCGTCCTAATCGGTGAGACACCGCATCTGCGGCGCTGCACCGATTTCAAAAAGTAGTTCTTGTACTACTTTTTGCGATTTCAGGATGCGATTTACATTGACATCTGTGCAGAAACCTGCACAGATGTCTCTTAAATCGCGGCTGAAATCGGGACTGCAATCGTGCGAGTTCAGCTGAACTCGCACGGCTTCACTCCCGCAGCCCAGTGTGAACCAGGGCTGAAGGTTTTAACCCCTGTTCACAACAGACCAATTTGCATGTCAAATCAGAGCCTATTGCTAGCAAGGGCAGCGTCCGAATCAGTGAGACGCTGACTTTGCAGCACCAAACCGATTCCCAAAAGTAGTTCATGCACTACTTTTGGCGACTTCCGGGGCAATTTCAATCGACATCTGTGCACGAACCCGCATGGTGTCTTTCAAAATCGCCCCCCCCCCCCCAAACTCGCACTGAAATGCAGGTTCGAAGTCTAGAGAGTTCAGCTGAACTTGCAAGATTTCAAACCAGTGTGAATGAGGGATTATGGTCAACTGAACAAGCTGAAGTTAAAAGAGAATAGGTTACTATGCACTGCTGCACCAGATTCTGTGTGCACAGTTTTAATAAAACTTGTCCCATAGACTAATTGAAATGCCTGAAAATCATTCCAATTTAATAGTCTACAGGGTAAAAAAAAAAAAAAAAAAGTGCAAATCTGCTACAAGTCGCACACAAACCCCTCTAGAATTGCCTGGCTACACTCACACATGAATAGGGACCACCATGTCAGCATCTTACTAACCAAAGAATTTGAAGGAAGCCCTGTTCATTTGACGCCCATTACAACCATTCTCAATTGTTCTCTACCAGTGTAGCAGGACAAGCAAGAAGAATCTTCAGGGAAGATTCACTAAAACTGGCTACCATGCACGGCTGCGCTAATCAGCTTCTAACTTCAGCTTGTTCAATTAAGCTTTGACAATAAAAACTGGAAGCTGATTGGTTTCTATGCACAACTGCAGCAGATTTTGCCCTCTGCAGTTTTAGTAAATCCCCATCTCTAGTGTCTGCTATAGGCAACAAGAACAGTTCTTCCTTCAGAAACAAAAAAAGGTCTTTATTTCAGAATATTGGAAGAAAATAAATTGGTGCCACCAGCCTCTAAAAAGGAGGAGAATTAAATCCAGAAATGATACATTGTATCCTGATAGTAGATGACAGAAGCTTTGCCCTACAATGACATGGTTTGATGTCCATCTTTAGAAGGTTAAAATGAAGCCGTCTCCACATATGAAGAGACGACAAATTTTGAATGAGATTCAGCCTAGGTTCACATTGGAATGATTTGAGAGATCAAATCGTATGACAAGACGCAGCCGATTGGCGGCAATTGCACTGTTCCAATCGGTGCGACACCGATTTGCAAAATTAGTTCCTGCACTACTTTTGCCGATTTCAGGTGCGACTTCAATAGACATCTGTGCATGAAGCCACACAGATGTCTACCACGTAGCACCTGAAATCGTGCCGACCTTTCTACATTTAAATTGCGCCATTTCAAGTGAAGTAGCGCGATTTCAAAGTAGCATCATCAATGTGAACCCGGGGCTCAAGTGGATAAAAACAAACAATGATGTTATTTCAATATTGGTAAGCAATGCACCAAAAATAAAATGTCCTGTCCTTCCCACACAGGGAACTTCTCCTTAAAGCCCATCTCCAGGAAAAAGGGGGGGGGGGGGGATGCTTCCATTCACTGAAATGGTTACAAGCACATTTGGGTGTAGGGGACCAGGTGCAGCAGTTTTATTAGATCCTCTTCTCCCAGATGGTGGACAATCCCTTGACGTCCTCGGGTCCAATGCAGGGCTATGGGCTCTACTATGGACTTGAAGACACAAGAGGACCTGTGACTTCCAGTGCATAGGGGAGAAGCTGCAGGGACTGGTCTTACAACCAGGAGGGAGCAGAGGATCGGGTAAGAAACTGCTTCTCCCAGCACCCTACACCTAAACAAGCATTTAACCCTTGAAGTGCAGGGGAAGTCCCTCTGCAAGGGAACATTTTTTCCTTTCCTTGAATTCCACATTAACACATTAAAACACTGAGCTGCGGGATGGAAAGGACACATTCGCGATTCATGTGCATGTCTACATATCTGCATTTGAACAATTTGTTCTGCACCCCACCACCCTCATCATACCAACATAGGCACAAGTGAATTCACTTTGACAGATTCTCCATTCTCATGACAGCATCCTAATAGATATGAGCTTGGGCGTCCTCTGAACCAATCTCTAACCCGAACGCCGGCTTTTCTGCAACTCCAATAAGCTGCCTGCCGGGACAGCACCCGGGCATTGTGGGGCAATAAATCACACAGCCCATTGGAGTCCAACAAAAAAAAAAATGCAGTAGAGGGGAATATGAAGGATGCCCAAGTTCTCCTCTCTGTCAGGGCACTTTGATACTAGGCCAAACGCACCTGAGCGATCCCTCTATTAAGCGGTCACCTGTAATGGGCCAATCATAAGCAGCTGAGGGATTGCAGAGGTGCGTTTTGACTAGGATCCCAACACACCGTGGTAGATGCGAACTTAGGCATCGCACAACAGTTCCTGTGCTTTTTTTTCCTGCACTGCAAACACTGTTCTTGCGATCTCTTGTGGGTGTCAATTAAAAATCATCATCATCCCAAACCCACCCACAAAACTCTGTGTTTGCTTGAACTAAATTGCATGGGTATAAACACCCATGTGATCCAGTTCCAGTGCGAACAAAACACAAAAATTTCATACGAATGTGGTGTGATTTGAGCTATTTAAAACAAATGGGCTCAACTTACACTGAACAGAATCACATGTGATTTGCACAGGAATGCAATGCGATTCCTGTGCAAATCACATGCAATGTGACAGTGTGAACCGAGGCTAAAAAGGAAGGACTTGTGGGGGGGGGGGGGGAATGAAATCTACAGTAACAGCTAACGGGAGTGCAAAAAAAGCCAGAGTTTGGGTTAGAAAAGCGATTGAAGAATGCCCAAGTTCATGTTCACCAGGGTGTGCAAGGATCCTAGTCTATGCCCACCTGAGTGATCACCTGCGCTAGGCAAATCATAAGCAGCAGGACAGGGAATGCCTACACTGCTTATGATTGGCCCAGTACAGTGACAGCTTCCTGGTGGGTTTGGACTAGGATCAGAACACACCTGAGATCATCCCTAACCTCCACCATGAAGAAATGCAACACTCCACCGGCACCTCCAGGTCCGAGGACACTCGGCCACCTTCATATATTACGGGCTTTTTGCGTGTGAACCAACATTCTTTGGTAAGATGAAGGGAGGGCGTTTCCCCCATTCAGGGGGACTTCACAGAATTGGAGTGCACTGGCGGCAGAGTCCTCGGAGACGACCTCTCTCTCAGGGCCTGAGATAACAAGTTGCAGCCGTCGGAGACGGCGCAGGCCGAGCTCCTCAAGCGGTCCTTGTAGTCCGTCATCTTGCTGCTCCCGTCAGAATGCTGGGCTATATCCCTGAGGCACTGAGTCAGAAGGACGCAGGCGGACACCACGCTCATGGCGCCCCCCAGAATGGCGGTCTGCACGGCCTTGCCCTCTTGGTTGAGCGTGGCAGCTTTGCCCAGGAACTGGGGCTCGGTGGCGAAGCCGACCAAGGCGTGGACCGCCTGCACCAGGGGCCCGCCGAACAGCACACAGCGGTTCCTGGAGAGTTCGCTGGGGGCGGTCTTGACTTCCTTGACGCAGGCGAGGAGGGCGGTGGCGCTGGTGCTCATGCACTTGACGCCCAGCTTGAACTGCTCCTTGGCGAACTTGTCCCGAGACTTCTCGCTGGCGACCACGCTGGCGTCGGTCAGGATCTTGAGGTTCTTGGAGACGTTCTGAGAGATCTCTAGGAGGAGTTGAGGGGTCAGGTCCTGGAGGGGCACCGTCCTGAGCAGGGCGCAGCTCTGTTCCACCTCGTGCCGGCACCGGGTCACCCGGTAGCGGTCCACCAGGCCGGGGAGGGCGGCGTGGGAGCCGGGCACCTCTACCGCCGCCAGGTACGCGGCGTGGGCAGACAGTTCCACCAGCGACACCACCAGGTCCCCCATCTCCTGCAGGCTGTCCCCCACCTCGGCGAAGCGGCCCATGTTCAGCTGGCTCTGCACATCGTGGGTCAGGATGGATAGCCCCTTGGTTCTGGCGATCACCGTGTCCCGGCACTTCTCAAAGGCCTCTCCCAGCTGAGTACCGGAGCTCTCCGGGGGGTGGACTGGCCGGGGCTCGCTGGACAGCAGCAGCAGATCGGCCACCAGCTGCATCTTGGCCTTGCACTGGTCGCAGATGCTCA
Source organism: Rana kukunoris (assembly GCA_029574335.1). Taxonomy (NCBI): domain Eukaryota; kingdom Metazoa; phylum Chordata; class Amphibia; order Anura; family Ranidae; genus Rana; species Rana kukunoris. The sequence continues at coordinate 40,408,211 of CM056051.1, forward strand.
GCAGCTTCTTGCGGGGCTGGGAGCCGCCCGCTCCGGAGGGCACCGAGGACCGGGCGGAACCGGAGCCGCCGCCGCCACCGCTAGCCATCCCGCCGGGGGCAGCCGCTCATTACTCTGCGGGATCGCCGCATCATCCCCGACTGGCTCTTCACGCCTCCACCGGCCTCATGGCTCCTCGGGGTGACCGGAGAAAGAAGCGGAAAGGACGGAGACCCGCCCAACACCAGCTGTCTCTTCCCGGCCCGGATAAGGAACGTGGGACGGCGCCGCCCTGTGACGTCATCCCTCCGACAACCAAGAGGCGGAGGCAGCGACATCTAGAGGGCGAGGGGCGGTACTGCAGCGCACAGCGGCCGCTGTGATTGATGAGCTAAGAAGCGTTGCCAGGAGACGCGTGCGGACTGATCTCACCAATCAGTTGCCGCTGCTTTCCCGCCTTTTCAGTTCCCTCAGATACATTTCTACATATCAATGTCTTGGCACTCTCTTTCGTCATATATCAATTGTCACATGTTAAAGTGTAACAACAAACAAAACTCTTTCTTTTTCATTTGGGATAGAGACCCATGTCACCATCTCTCCCATTTGGGAAATTTCCCTTCACTTCCTGTCCCATTTCAAAAACAGGAAGTGAGAGAAAATCACTCCAAAGCAAAGGAATACTAGGGTGAATAAAGATCATACCCAGAGTTCAGTTGTAAGGCTCGGTTCATACCTTTGCGAATAACATGTGAACAGAATGGCTTTTGAAGCGGTAGTAAACTGCTAGAAAAAAACACCCCTGCATGACAATAGCACAATGTGCTAGTTTGCATTGCATACTAGCACATTAAAAAAACGTACCTTAGGCGCCCGTTCACCGCTGAGGGTGGCCAGAGCCTCAATGAGGCCACTCCCGTGCATGCTGACCCCTTAATGAGACCCTCTGTCTCTTGGCTTCTGGTCGGTCTGTTTTGACCCCTCAAGGATACTTCTGTCTGGTGGCTGGACCCTTTGACCCCCTCAATGAAACCTCTGTCTTCTGGCTGGGCCCTCTGGTCCCTCGATGAGACCTCTGTCTCGTGGCTTCTGGCTGGCCCCTTCGACCCCTCGATGAGACCCTCTGTCTCTTGGCTTCTGGCTGGGGCCCCCTTGATGGGACCTCTGTCTTGTGGCTTCTGGCTGGGCCCTTTGACCCCTCGATGAGACCCTCTGTCTCTTGGCTTCTGGCTGGGGCCCTCTGACCCCTTGATGGGACTTTTGTCCCGTGGCTTCTGACTGGGCCCTCTGACCCCTCGATGTGACCCTCTGTCTCTTGGCTTCTGGCTGGGCTTTTTGACCCCTTAATGAGACATCTGTCTCTTGGCTTCTGGCTGGGCCATTGTGACCCTTCAAGGAGACCTCTGTCTTGTGGCTGGGCCCTTTCACCCCCTCAATAAAAACCACTGTCTCATAGCTTGGCCCTCTGGTCCCTCGATCAGACCTCTGTCTCGTGGCTTCTGGCTGGGCCCTCTGACCCCTCAATGAGACTGCCTGTCTCTTGGCTTCTGGCTGGGTCCTCTGGTCCCTCAATGAGACCTCTGTCCCATGGCTCCTGGCTGCAGCCCCCTGACCCCTTGATGCAACCTCTGTCTCGTGGCTTCTTGTTGGGGCCCCCTGACCCCAGGTGAGACCTACGGTCTCCAAACTGGGTGCCCTGAGCTATCCTCATTTTTATTATATAATGACCCTGCAAACCTGTCTGTCAGTCAGTCAGCCAGATTGCAGGCATCTAGCAAAATCCAGATACATGATTGACTGTTCTGATTCAGAGCTACAGAATCTAGAGAAAGCCAAAAACACAGCTTTCCCCACTCAAAAATGATAGTTCTGAACCTTACAGTAACCCTAAATGGGAACCCTGGGTCAAATGTTCCTATATTCTTACAGTGACAGAGCCTTCTTCTATCACAGTGTTAAGGTGTTTTTGGACCTACAGACTTCAATGGGAACCCCTGTAAACATGACATATGCATGTTTTCGCATGCGTTTTTACACCTCTAGAATTCCTCTATTATAGAACTGCTCTTCTGATTCACCAACCCAGGATATCAATTCCTGAACAACAAAAACCTGGGGAATGCCCAGGGAATAACCAAGCCTACTTACCGACCGGTTGTTCTGCTAGCTGGTTGGTAAGTAGGCTTGGTTATTCCCTGGGCATTCCCCAGGTTTTTGTTGTTATCTGCTTTAGCCTTCCAATGCTACTTACTGCTATGGCCAGCCATAGATGGGGGCGGTGGACACGTTTATGCTTCACCCGTGGTGTTTATATTGGTCCACCAATGCACCAACACCTTTGCAGCCATTGTGCTATATGCTGGGTGTACCTTTAAGGTGGGGTGGCTCCCCTTCAGTTCACCTGCCCCTATCTATCCATTAAAATGCATGTGCCTCCACTGTGAGGACACTCATTGTTTAGTGTTAGGACCACAGATTACAGGGTGCCTTGGCGCAGCTCTGTGGCTCACGCATGTGTTTGCAAATGCGTGCGGACAAAACTCTGTTTTTAACCCATAATGCCTCCCAACCGCCCCAGATTCGCCACGACCGTCCCGGGATTTCAAGTAAATCCCAGTGTCCTGTGAATTCGGGCCGAATCGCGCAGCCTCTGTTCCCAATTTGACATCTGTGTTGGCGCGGGTCCCCTAATTCACAGTCTGCCTTCAGGGACAGACTCAAGCACCTATACAGATATTAAATGGGAATCAGTGTCCGTGCAACCACTGCATCCCAATCAAGATGAATAGGACTGCCTGCACGGGGATACATGGAACACCTGATAAAGGGCTGCTGTAATTGAACCTTTACCCCGATTTGCGATCAGCTGTCCAAAGGACACAGCAATCACAGAGCATGCCCAATGCGTGTGAAGCTCTAGGAGGAGGTCTATTGAATAGGGTGACCAGACATCCCCAGTTTCAGGGGACAGTCCCCTGATTGAGGACACTGTCCCCGGACCAAGTCTGTCCCTGGTTTTGTCCCCAGATTGGATTTAATAGGGGGCAGGGGCAATTTCAAAGACAATCAATGAAAAAATTAGAATTACACCCCCCGCTCCGCTGTGCTTACTACCATAGGGGGGTTATATTTTTCCCATTATCTGTGCCCCTTTCTGATGATCATGTGCTGGTCAGAGCGGAGGGAATTTTTCTTCAGCTTCGCTCGCATGTTCTTCTGCCTTGGCTCAAATCCTGGCCAGCCGCCTGCCTATCTCCATGCCTTCCTTGGCGGAGTGATCTTCCTCCGCTCCCCACCCAGTAGTAGCCGGGGCCTGAAGAGTGAGACTTGAGAGGCTGTGAGGCGGGGCGGCGATGGGCAGAGAGTTGCTGATTGCCGCCATTACTAGTAAAGAAAAAATATGTCCCCGGATTTCATTTTAAAAATCTGGTCACCTTACTATTGAAGACCTCCCAGAAATGGACTGCCGTGCTACTGTAGCCATCTTTACAATTACTTAAAGTAATGGATGTCTATGGATTATTTTTGGAGAATAAGTATATCATTTTGGAGCAGTGGTGATCAACTTTCTTAATATGAGGGACCTCATTGTGGCCCTGACATTACAAAAGGGCTTTACATAAAACGCAGTGCATATTTAGTCAAGAGACATAACAGAATATAGTAATAGACTATGGGCATGATACAAGAGATGATCAGAGACAGGGGGCACGATACAAGAGATGATCAGAGACTGGGGGCACAATACAACAGATGATCAGAGACTGGGGGCACGATACAAGAGATGATCAGAGACTGGGGGCATGATACAAGAGATGATCAGAGACTGGGGGCATGATACAAGAGATGATCAGAGACTGGGGGCATGATACAAGAGATTATCAGAGACTGGGGGCATGATACAAGAGATGGTTAAAGACTGCAAAACGTGATACAAGAGTTGTTGAAGACTGGAGACATATTACATAAACTTGCTAGAGATCACTGCTAAAACAGGACAATAGGGAAACACAGATTAGTGCCAAAGGGCCACATGTTGGGTACCAGGGGTTTAGATTGTCGGTCAGGGAAGCGGTTGTTTTTAAAAGAACATTTATAAGTCCCTGAACCGATACAGCACAAGCTTTGCAGCAATTCCTGTGTGTTTACCGCACTGCATAAAAATCGCACTCCATTCATGTGACCCGCTGCAGGTGTCTATGTCAACGACACCCCAAAAACGGTTCAAATGCAGTGCAATTGGCTAAATCCAACCACAAGGGTGTGAACATCCATACCTGCATCTCCAAATCCCACTTTTTCACTTTAAAGCATTCAAAAACGCCAAGATCTGCATTTGTGTATACTTTAATTTTTTTAAACTGGCGCCTTTAAGACTTCAGTAAAATGGTAAGTGATGCATTTGAGGATAATCTGATTTGCCCTTAAGGGTTTATTCAAACCAGAATGGACAGCTGTTGGGGCGCTTTACCTCTCTGTCAGTGGCAGCTGTCCATTCCAACTACGGTAGCAGGAAGTTTGGTGCGCGATTTAGCACATCACGCAGTTCTCTCTCTTTTTTCTTTTTTTTTTGTACAAACTTTATTTTGTACACTTCATTCATTTTGCTGTACATCAGGGCGACGTGCTGCACTGCACTGTTATAAAACGCATCATGTCTGGATTTTAGCGCACCTCCGGGCTGCGTTGCATTGTCAATGAGACAATAGTTTTCAGAGTGCCCTTACGGTGACTGGTGTTTTACAATGCAGCGTGTGTAAATCCACCCCAATTGCACAATGAGAAGATTATAATCACACTGGACAGGACATGTTCAATCCTCATACAGATTTATTGGCTAGGCATTCCCAAAAAACATCTGGATTCAATGTAAAATGGTTTACACGGAGGAAACCAACATCTTAGTATTAAGACACACTGGGGCGCTAGTAATTGCAACACTTGATCCTAATAATATAACAAGCATCAGTGTTTTAATGACAGCTGTGTTTATAGTGTGCAGATGGAAAAATCTAAAAAAAAATGTCCACTTAATGGAGCCAAATTCCATATACTGTATATTCATTCCTGATAAGATAAAATATATGCAGCACCATCTGAAGAGATTTGGAAAATTGGGGCAGATCTCACATTATGTTCAATAAAGAAAGGTACCCAATAGTTTGGTGTCCTTACAACAACCAACTGAAAGACATCTTAGGCCGGGTACACACGACCGAGAAACTCGTCGGGCTAAACTCATCGTTCCGCCCGTCGAGGTTCCCGTTCAGCTGTCGAAAAGCTCATCGAGCCAAATTTCCCCATAGAACAACGAGGAAATAGAGAGCATGCTCGCTTTTTGGCTCGACGAGCTTCCCGACGGGATGCTCGGCGAAAAGTGTACACACGACCGGTTTTCTCGGCAGAATACGTCTCCCATCGAGGTTCTCGCTGGATTCTGCCGAGAAACACGGTCGTGTGTACGGGGCCTAATATACACTATGGCAGTGGCTCCCAACTTCAGTCCTCAAGTACCCCCAACAGGCCATGTTTTGGGGATTCCTCTAATGCCGCGTACACACGTCTGTTTTTCATGACGAGAAAAAAAAAATGTTTAAATTGGCCGTGAAAAACGATTGTGTGTAGGCTCCAGAGCATCTTTCTTGATGAGAAAAATGGAGATTAAAATTTTAGAACCTGCTATTTTTTTTCTCGCTGTTTTTCACGTCGTCGTTTTTTCTCGTCAAGAAAAACGGTCGTGTGTATGCTTTTAACGAGGGGGAAAAAAACAGCAAGTTACGAGACAGGAAATTAGTATAATCAGCCCAAAGGGTGGCACCATTCGAATGGAAATTCCCCTTTATAGTGCCGTCGTACATCACTGTGCTTTGCTCGAGAATTTTTTATCCCGATCATGTGTGTGCAAGGCAGGCTCGAGAGAAATCACTTTGAGAAAATGTTTTTTTTTTTTTTCTTCCATGACATGAAGAATGGTCGTGTGTACGCAGCATTAGATAAAATAGCTGTCCAAAATACCAAGCCATTGACTCTGACTTAAAGCACATGTGCAAGGTAAAGGAAAACCTGCAAACATGGCCTGTTGGAGGTACTTGAGGCTGGGTTCACACTAATACTACACGACAGTCAGGCGGCGTACACACGACCGAGTTTCTTGGCAGAATCCAGCAAGAACCTCGATGGGAGACGTATTCTGCCGAGGAAACCGGTCGTGTGTACACTTTTCGCCGAGCAACCCGTCGAGGAACTCGTCAAGCCAAAAAGAGCAGGTTCTCCATTTCCTCGTTGTTCAATGGGAAAATTTGGTTCGACAAGCTTTTTGACTGCCGAACTAGGAACTCGACGGGCGGAATGATGAGTTTCGCCGACGAGTTTCTCGGTCGTGTGTACGCCGCCTCATAGGACTTTCATCCTACTTTGCTCTGCTACAGGTCAGCAATATGTATTCTGCTACATATTTTTGTTAAGGAAAAACCAATAAGCATATATTGATTGCTTTGCAAAAGTTATAGCATCTACAATCTATGGGATATTTTTATGGAATTTTTATTTACAGTAAAACCTTAGTTTGAAAGTAACTTGGTTTGAGAGCGTTTTGTAAGACAATGTTTTAATACATTTTGCCTTGATATAAGAGTAGCGTCATGTCACAACGGAATATAAAAGAGAAGAGAGGAGCCTCTAATGCCTTGTTTCCACTGAGCCGATCGGTTTGGTATGGTACGCTATTTTGGGTGTTTCCATTATGAAAGTGTGCCATAAAACCGAAACGTACCAGACTATTCTGGGTCCTGCTTCAGATGTGGGGCCATAGAAAATGGAACGGTTCAGTTAGGGCGGACCTACATTACATTCCACTGATTGGTAGACACCCTAGGCATTTTTTCTAAACCCTGAATGGCCCCTGACGGTCCGACTTGCAGTGGAAACGCTCACCAGAATAGACCGGTCCATTCTAACTCTTCCAAACTGTACCGACCCGAACCGTTCCGTTCAGTGGAAACGAGGCATCCGTGTAGCAATATGGTCACATTAAAAGCCGGTTCACACACAGGCGGCACGACTTTGGGGGCTACTCGGTAAGGCGATCTCAAGACAACATGAGAGGCAACTTGCAAAATGACTTCTGTATTGAAGTCCATGCAGGTCGCCCCCAAAGTCGTACAGGAACCTTTTTCGGTTCGTGTCACTCATATTAGAACGGTTACATTGAATAGAGCAGACCACAACTTGTCAGGCAGCCGAGTCACCTGACAGGTGGCCCCTGTGTGAGCCTGCTCTTAATGATGGCACAACATTTAGCAACTTATTGCGATACTTATAGGTACCTCTCTTCTCTTTTATACGCTGTAAAAAAAAAAAATGCTTTGATATACAAGTGCTTTGGATTACAAGCATGGGTCTGGAAAGAATTATGCTCGCAAACCAAGGTTTTACTGTATTTGTTAATTATTTTACTAGCAATGACAGCAATCTGAAACTTATAGCAGAACTGCGGTGGACAATTCTGACACTAAGTGACACTTTTTTGGGGACTAGTAACACCAACACAGTGATCAGTGCTAAATAATATGCACTGTAACTGTACTGACACTGGCAAGAAAATGGTTTAACATCAGGTGCGAACAAAGAGTTATATGTGTTGCTAGGGAGTGCTTTCGAACTGTGTGGGGGAGGTGCTTATACTGTAAGTTCCTGCTAGAAACACAAGAAGATCTCTGTCTTCTTCTGTCACAGAATGGCAATCTGCCTTGTTTATATAGGCAGACCGCTGTTCTGTCTGCCCCATGACCGGTCAGTGGGTCCAGGCGGACACGCTGATTGGCTCTTGTCATGTCTAATCACAGTGGAAACTGGTCGCCCCAGACCAGGAAGAGCGAAACCACGTACAGGTATGGTCGCCTTTTTGCAGTAAATGTACATATGGGGGTCTAGAAGCTGTTAACCCCATTTTTTCCCAACATTCTGCGCCGCTTCCCCATTGGCTCAAATGGGCTGTATTTTGTGGACTTGTTGCCCGCCAATTGTGACATGTTGAGTAGATTTTGCCATGGGCACAAAGTGAAGCATAGCGACCACAGCATGTAAACAGCCCTGTATGCTGCCTTTCGCAACGGAGCATTTTTAGTGCCTCTCGGCAGCACGTCTAAAACTAATGCCGCGTACACACGGTTGTTTTTTGCGATGAAAAAAAACGTAGTTTTTTAAAACGTCATTTAAATTGATTGTGTGTGGGCAAAACGTCATTTTTTGTCTTAAAAAAAAACGACCAAAAAAAAATATTCCAACATGCTTGAATTTTTTGTGTCGTTTTTCAAAACGTCGTTTTTTGTTTCACAAAAAGTCACCGTGTGTAGCAAAAACATTGTTTAAAACGACGTTTTTCAACCCGCGCATGCGCAGAAGCTAGTTATGAAGCGAGCTTCAATGGGAAAAAGAGTAGTGAACGTAACCTCGCTTTTTGTGAAAAAAACGATGGTGTGTAGGCAACATCGTCTTTGAAAAGTGACATTTCAAAAACGTTGTTTTTTACTTCACAGAAATTGTCGTTTTTTTCCATCACAAAAAATGATCGTGTGTACGCCGCATTAGTCTTGCCTGTCTGATTACAATCCCCTGTAGAATGTTCACTGGGCTGAGCATGTGCAGCTCAGTTTACATTCCGGCACACCACTTGTGTGCCACGGTGACTGCACTGCTGGGCATCTGCAGAAGCGACGTCATCCCATGTCAGCCATTCAGGATAAAAATTTGGACGAAGCTAGGGAGGAGATGCTGGCACCAGCAAGGAACTTCGCAGGCGTCAGATCGTTAGAACCAAGGTATTTTTAATTACACTTTAAAGCTTTATTCCAAGTTTGATTTTATTTTAAAATAGTTTGTTTGGACCAAGCTGGTCCAAACGACTGCTTTCCTTCACCAACAGATGTGCCCGCTGTCAGCATGGTATAGTAGGGATCGAGCAATAAATACAAATTTTGGTGCCGATACAATACCGATATTTTGCTCACTTCTCCTGCCGATACCCAATATTTTTTGACGATCGTTTGTAAATTTAAAATAAAATTGACACTATAATTTAAAAAAAAAAATGTTATCACTGTTATTGCTGTCACAAGGAATGTTTAGTAATAGGCATGCGACATGCGACAGTAAGATCGGTCACTTTTTGGACCGATACCTCTAAAAAAATAAAAGAGAATATCAGCTGCCGATAATCGTTTGATCCCTAGTATAAACTGCATGTAGCATCAGCTACTTACAGTATACAGCGCTTTGTTCTGTCAGTGGTACGGGGAGTTCAACGGGAAAAACCCTCAACTTCCTTGGTGGAGTTTCTATCCCAAATTTTTTTTGTTCATTATTGTGCTCATTTTACTCACCTGGAAAAGCCTGTTGCTATGCGGTCCCACAAAATCTGCCTTCAGAATCACCTAGGATTCTGACCTCATCTCCCTCAGCTCGCTAATGCTCCTGGGAAATGTGTGTCATCATTTCCCAGGATGCAGCGTGCTCCCCCATTATAACTCCCTATCCAAGACAGGAAGTAAGTGCTTGTGGGTCAAGCAAAATTACAATGGTTTGGACTACTTTTCTTAAAATCTCTTTTGAATAACTATGCGGATTGTAAAATAGTAAGTGACCAGATTTATATTATAAAAAAAAAAAAAAAAAAAAAAACGTATGCTGAAAGGACATGCATTTAAAAAATGCCAATTGTGGTTGGAACCCTGCTTTAACAAAGCATTACTACAGACAGCAGACGCAGTCGCTCCGAGACGCAGTGCACTCATCCACAAAAACAACTCGGGCTGGTTCAATGACGCTCTCACATTGCTAAAGCAAGAATGCAGATGAGCGGAAAGAAATACCATAAAAAAAAAATTCAAAGCAAAGAAAGAATATTTCTCCAATACCATCTCAAAAGTCCTAAACCTCCCCGTGAACTTTTCAAACTAGTCGCTCAGTCTATGAACCCCACCTGTCTAGAACCTCCAGCAAACAAACAAGAATTCTGCAATAAACTATCTGATTTTTTTTATTGACAAAATCAAAAACATCCGGGAAACAATGGAGCAGAAAAAAAGACCTCACCCTGCCAAAGCAAGAACAATATGTCAAAATAAAGATTCCTCAATCGTCGCATATCATTATTACCAATCATTATCGACACCACCAGAAGCATCATCAAAAATCTCAGAGACACTACGGCACCAAACGTCATCATTACCACAAAACTCCTGAAAGAATGTGCCAATATTGTGGCACCCAATATAACACATCTCATAAACCAATCATTTAAAGAAGGCATCGTTCCAATTTCACTCAAGCAAGGCATAATCAAACCCCTTCTAAAAAAAACAACCACAACCCCAAAGACCTAAACTGCGCAAGACCAAGAACAAGCTTGAGCACCATCTCCAAGATCATGGAGAAAGCAGTAGTACAACAGCTGCAATTCCATCTGGACTCCAACAAACTCCTGGACCCACTACAATCAGGTTTCCGCCCAGGACACAGGACTGAACGGCACTTCTCAAAATATGGGATGACGCTCTCGAAGCAGCGGACGAAGGAGAATCGGTGGTCCTGGTCCTGCTGGACCTAAGTGCAGCTTTCGACACAGTAGATCACAAAACGCTTCTCGCGTGTCTCACAGAAGTAGCCGAGTCGCAGTTTCGGATCTACCGTGGTTCGCATCATTCCTTGAAAATTGTTTAGACTCGAACCCCGAATATCTCAGGGGTTTCCCCCCCACCCCCCACCCAACATCCCCTACCTGGACTCGCTTTCCCTTTCCAATATAAAAGTAAAACACTGGGGGCCGGGCCCCTCCGTTCTGAACCAGAGGACAAGATGTCAAGGGTCATGCCAGCAGGGTAGATATACGTGGGACCCCTTTGGGTTCAGTAGATGGAACATGACTTACCCTATATTTACCAGTCACATGCTCATAACTACGCACAGGTGGAACGTTTTTTCTGTTTTGTTTTTTCCTCTCTCTCATGTGAATAGTCTATAATACCCTGTATATTGAATGTCAGTGCCCTGCGTGGCACCACACTGTGATGTTCCATTACTCTGTTGTTGGTCGGTTGGGACCGGTTTCCTGACATAAATAAAAAATTAAAAAAAAATAAAAAATAAAGAAAATTGTTTAGACAGTCAAACTAGGAGCCTTCACGTCAGAAGCCTGCACCGTCACATGCGGAGACCCACAAGGATCACCCCTGTCGCCAGTGCTCTTCAACATTTACCTCCGCTCACTCCTCGCAATCATCAGCAAACAGGACCTGCTCTATCATTCTTGCGCTGACGACACTCAACTTTATCTCCGCATCACCAACAAAAAAGACAAATATCATGGATTGGAAAAATGTCTGACATTGAGGGAGATCATCCAGTTATCTATCAAACTCAATAGATCCAAAACAGAACTGCTCCTTCTGCACGCAAACCAGAAGATTAATTCTAGGATGACTTGGGTACCTCCCACCATCTTTGGTCAAACCATCACCCCCAGCAATAAAGTAAAAAGCCTCGGAATTATCTTTGACTCCGACATGTCTATGGACGCACAAATAGGATCAGTGGTCAGCGGATCTCACTATCTTCTCCGCTTGCTGCGCAGACTCATCCCCTTCATCCCAAAAGAAGACACAGCAGTAGTAGTGGGAACACTCATCAATTCCAAAACGCGACTACGCAAGCTCCCTCTACCTAGGACTACCGAAATACCAGATGGCTCGTCTACAAGTGGTCCAGAACACGGCAGCCAGACTGGTAGTGGGTAAAAAACTGTGGGAACCAATCTCCATGGCCATGAGGACCCTTCACCGGCTAGCCGTAAAGGATCCGGTGACATTCAAGACCCTCTGCCTCACCCACAAATTCACGTAAGGAATCGCGCTGCAATACCTATGTGAGAAAACACTTGGGGTGTACCCCAAGTCGGGTCCTCCGATCAACAAATCAGAACCTCCTCCACATCTCCAAATCTCGCTACAAAATGAAAGGAGAACGAAGATTCGCTGTCCAAGGACCTCGGTTATGGAAAGCTCTATTCGCAGACATTCGGTTAGAGGAAAATCATCGGGCCTTCAGGAAAAAACTTCAGACCCATCTTTTCTGAAGTTTGGTTGGACGATCATATTGGCTACAGCCACTTGGGGCGATTAAGCTTGCATTTGTAGCGCTATACAAGTTTCTCACTCACTCACTGATGATGATGGCAAAGTTCAGCACATAGGAAGAGATCATAAAGCTAAAGAAATGCAAACAAAACCCAAAAAATTGGGGTTTACCAACACCCTTCGAGAATCGTTTTAATTTTTTTTTAAGCTGCAAGGTCTTTATTGATTTTTATAAAAAATATACAATCACATATAAAAGTACATCATTAAATGAGTAGATTTTGGTACACACAAATGATTTGAACGTACTTATACAGAGAGTTCCAATATATACGATACACAAAAGACAAACCATCGCACCTTTCTGAATACATTTCACTGCAGCTCAGACCAAAAAAAAAAAAGGAACTACTGCATTTTGATAGGAATAAGATTTAATACACCATGGGTATTGGTAATAGTGACCACTCCCTCTCCCCTTTAAAAAAAAACGAAGGCACCTCTCGGTGACCATTGTCATTGATATTAAATTGCAGTTGGCGTTTCAGTACCGCTTTAAAGCCTCATTCACAAAGGTGTTCCTATGCATACACCTATAGGTCGTCTTCTACACAGGGGTGCATTTGTGTGCAGGCATTCCCATTCATGTCTATTGGGACACAGCCCCTGGTCCCAATTTGTCAGCTGTCCAAAACGCACACTTTCTGCGGGTAGGCGAATGAGGTTTAAAGGATGAACTCTGGGCTGAACCAATGAACATGCAGATATTAAAAGGTGCTCCATGACAGCCATTATATCTGAATGGGCAGATTCAACCCACCAACAAAATATGATATATATGGGACCCATTAGCAAAGGAGGAGTACATAAGGCGGCGGTCTAATGTTATTACAATGAAAAGCCCCTTTTGGTGTACATTAACCAGCATACAAATATATGCAACAAATCAGTTCCCATGTTATTTATACTGATATACTCTGTTTAGGCCACAGGTGTCAAACACAAGGCCTGCGGGCCGAATCATGTGGCCCTCGCACCTCTCCTGCAGCTGCCTCTGGTCCTCCTCCAGACCCTTACTTTCTGCTTTAAAGCAATGCATCCAGCTTCTTCCCAACCGCAGCATAAGGAAAGGGACACTGATGTAAGGGAGAGTGGGGGATTCAACTTCTGATGGTGGGGTGACTCTTGACATCTAATGTAAAGGGGAGGGGATGTGCTGGACATCTAATCTTACAGATACAACCAGCCCTTTTGAGGGCAATCATAATGCTGATGCGGTCCACGATGAAATTGAGTTTGACACCCCTGGTTTAGGCCATACCAATGTGCAGGGAAAAATACAGGCATACAAATCAAGCTCTACTACAGACATGTTAAAGAAATCAGTGGCCAGATTTTATAGTCTTTAGTGTTAACAGAAGGTAAAAATTGCATGTATTATGATTGTGTGAGCTTTAGCTCAGGTTCACACTGGGCTGCGGGAATGAGGCCTTGCAAATTCAGCTGAACTCGCACAATTTCACTCCCACTTGTCAGTCCCGATTTAGGCCGCAAATACAGAGACATTTGTGCAGTTTCTCCACAGATGTCAATGTAAATCACGTGCCGAAATCGCAAAAAGTAGTACAGAAACTATTTTGAAATCTGTGCAGTGCCGCAGATGTGGCGTCGCACCGATTAGGACGGTGCCATTGCCAACAAATGCCGCCGATCTGACATGTCAAATCACACCAGTGTGAACCAGGGCTTAGTCTACAAGCTGTCAGCATTTATAGTTGTAGAAACCTTACAAACTGTTATACACTTGAATCAGACAAGATGATTCAGCCCCAGTTCACACCGGTACTACTTGACATGCGATTTAAAACTGCATGAAGAGTTGCACCCTATTGTCGGCAATAGAACCGTTCGACTTTGCAGTGCCGCACTGATAAAAAAAAAAAAAGGTTTTTTACTATTTTTTGTGATTTCAGGTGCGACTTGCATAAACATCTGTGCATGACGTTGCACAGATGTCAGGCAAGTCGCATCTGAAATTAAACTGACCTGCGGCTTTGAAATCTTTTTACTTCAAGTGAATTAGCAGGATCTCAAAGTGGCATTCAGTGTGAACCAGGGCTCAGACTTGCAACGGACATGCAATAAGGTATATACTTTTTCCATATGGGAGTGCTTTGAGTCTCTTGTTGTGGTAACTTGGTCATAGGAATGTCAGCAGGAATAAAATCCACGTCCTCAATTATCCTATAAATAATAAAAAAATAAAAATAATTACTCAAATTGCAAATCATGGGTTAAAAATATATAGGGGAGATTCTACTGTCGCCACATTATGACTGCAAGCGCGCTTTTTTTTTATCCTGATCCATGTAAGTTCATTACTTATTAAATCTTTTAATACCGTGACGGTATCACACTATTGCTCCTTCTTTTCTCCTGCACACCATTCTCAACGTATACCTACTGAGCATCAAGCCCTGGATAACTGAAGTCCCCCTCCCGGATTACTATACTGACGTACATCCCTGTCACCGGCAGTTCTACGAGGCTTCGATCCACGCTGGATGTTCCAAAGCTTATGTGACTCTCCAGTCTGTATAGCTGGTAGAGTCCACTTGATCTGGTAAGCCTCCATGCTTTATTGGGTGAAGGTCTTCTTCCTTTTTCTTATATCACCACACAAGAGTGCGCATAGAGGACATCACTTGTTTATATTGAACACTTATAGCTTTTGGATTTGGACATCGATTGCTATTTTTTTGTTCAGGACATTTCATTTCTTATACTAGTGACTACTTAATTTTGTTCACTGGTTATTGGTTATTTTTTCCTTTTTATTGTATACAGTTGGTTATTTTTTCACAAAATATTCTTTCTATGATCATATTTTCTAATCACATACAATTTTTAGCACATAGATATATTTATTTATATTCTATTTACTTAGCGCTACACATTTTTTTATCCACATTATTTTTTGCTTATTGTTTTCTATTAGCTGTGTTTAGCGGCTCACTTTATTTACCTAAAGCAGCGCGATATTTCCCCAATCTATCTACAACATAAAAATATATTGTCCAACTTAAATAGGTGGATAAAACAGATTTAAAAGCCAAGTCCACCTTTGTGACCATGTTTTATATTTAGGGCTTAACCCAACACATTTTCACCATCTGCAGCCCCCCCCCCCCCCCCCCACAACCACCCCCATCTACTGTAACTGAATATGGGGGTTCCTCTCTCCAAGGTTCCCTGTCTTTTTTTTATTTATTTATTCAGTGCGACTGTGCAGAGGTCCATTGCATCATTCCTTCACAAAGATCCGCCTCAGAGGGACTTGTAGTCCATTTATACTTCCTCCAGCTCCGTGACCTGAAGGTTGGTTCATCAGTACAAACATGCAGCTGAAGTAATCTGAACCACTGATCAAGGGTATAATAGAATGGGGGGGGGGGAGGGACGATTGATTGTGTGGATGGGGGAATCTGATCCCCCAATCAAGTTGCATGGGAGAATCCTCTCCGCTGTGTTGCTGTATTCTGACTGTGGGGACTCCTCTGCTGTCAGAATACACTGATCAGCACCTCAGCCAATTGGCTGCAGCGCTGGTCGAACAAAAGCTTTACAACAAGCTCATTTGTGAGAAATCGATCATTAGATTGATCATGGATGGATTGAAATGTGGACACTCCCTTCTGAACCAGACCAATATCCAGCTATCTATGGCCAACTTTAGACTTTCACACTGATGCACTTAACCACTTAAGGACCTTGGGTGTTTTTCAGTTGATGTTTGCAAGACTAAAACAGTTTTTTCTGCTAGAAAATTACTTAAAAACCCCAAATATTATATATATATTTTTCTAACACCCTAGAGAATAAAATGGCGGTCATTGCAACACTTTTTGTCACACCGTATTTGCGCAGCGGTCTTACAAGCATACTTTTTTTGGAAAAAAATTCACTTTTTTTAAATTAAAAAATTAAAACAATAAATTTGGCCCAATATTTTTATACACTGTGAAAGATAATATTACGCTGAGTAAAATGATACCGAACATGTCACGCTTAAAAATTGCGCCCGTTTATGGCATGGTGTCAAACTTTTACCCTTAAAAATCTCGATAGGCGACGTTTAAAAAATTCTATAGGTTGCATCTTTTGAGTTACAGAGAAGGTCTAGGGCTAGAATTATTGCTCTCACTTCAACGATCGCGGTGATACCTCACTTGTGTAGTTTGAACACCGTTTTCATATGTGGGCGCTACTCAAGTATGTGTTCGCTTATGCGCGCGAGCTCGTCGGGACGGGGAGCTTTAAAACATTTTATTATTTTTTACACTGAAAAAAAATAAAATATTTGATCACTTTTATTCCTATTACAAGGAATGTAAACATCCCTTGTAATAGAAAAAAAGAAGACAGGTCCTCTTAAATATGAGATCTGGGGTCAAAAAGACCTCAAATCTCATATTTAGACTTAAATGCAAAAAAGAAAAATGGAAACTCATTTTTTCAAATGACAACAATTTTTTTTTCTTTAAGACGTATGGGCGGGACTGACGTTTTGATGTCACTTCTGCCCAGCAGAGCTATGGGGATGGGTCGGGGCCATTTTGCCCTCACTCGCATTCCCCCACACAGACAGGAGAAGGAGCCGATCACCTCCGCCTCTTCCGACGGCTCCGGTAAGCGGCAGAAGGCACGGGAGGGGGCCCTCTCCCAACACCGATAACGGCCATCTCGCGGCGAATCCGCCATGGAGACCACCGTTATCGTTAACAGGACTGCTCACTGAAGAGATGGATATCTCGGTTGTGGCAGCTGCAAAGCGTCCGGAAAGCCTGAGCACTTTCACACTGGAGCGGTGCGCTGGCAGGCCGGTAAAATAAGTCCTGCTAGATACATCTTTGAGGCGCTGTAGGAGCAGTGAATACACTGCTCCTAAAGCAACCCTGCCCATTGAAATGAATGGGCAGCCCTGCCTGCAAAGAGTCACTGCAGCGGCACGTTACGGGTGGTTTTAACCTTTTTTTGCGGGCACTAGCAGGGGTTAAAAGCACCTTGCTAGCAGCCAAATACCTCCGCATAAACAACGGTAAAGCGTTGTGAAAAACAGCGGCGCTTTACTGCCAACGCATCAGTGTGAAAGGGGTCTTGGAAAAGAGATGGCTACCGCTCAAGATAGGTGTGATGAAGGCAACACCCTCCTCAAATAGGAAGCAGCAGGTGCAGGCTCAACATGTAGTGATGAAGAAAGGAAATCTGAACAGCAGCACTCCACTTTAAACACATTTATTGTGAAAGGTAACAAAAGTTCATGACAGCGGCAGAGTACAGAATGAAATACTGACGCGTTTCACACTCTCAATAGTGCTTAATCATAGCTATGATTAAGCACTATTAAGCGAGAAACACGTCAGTTATTCATCCTGTACCCTGCCGCGGTTATAACATTTTGTTACCTTTCACAAAAAAAGGCATTTGAATTGGAGTGAGGCTGTCCAGATTTCCTTTCTTCATCACTATGGCCAGCTTTAGTTTCGAGTACATAGATAGTAGTAGGGTTGTCCCGATACCACTTTTTTAGGACCGAGTACAAGTACCGATACTTTTTTTCAAGTAGTCGCCGATACCGATACTTTTTTTAAATGTCCCCCACAAATGCAGCCAGGTCACCCACAAATGCAGCCAGGTCACCCACAAATGCAGCCAGGTCACCCACAAATGCAGCCAGGTCACCCACAAATGCAGCCAGGTCACCCACATATGCAGCCAGGTCACCCACATATGCAGCCAGGTCACCCACATATGCAGCCAGGTCACCCACATATGCAGCCAGGTCACCCACATATGCAGCCAGGTCACCCACATATGCAGCCAGGTCACCCACATATGCAGCCAGGTCACCCACATATGCAGCCATGTCACCCACATATGCAGCCATGTCACCCCTACCTAGCAACCGCCGCCCGGGGAACATCACAGCATTCATTTGAATAGCTGTAGTGTTCCCGCCCGCATAGACACTCCCCCTTGCTCGGGATTGTCTATGTGGGCTGGAAGACTACAGCTATTCAAATGAATGCTGTCATGTTCCCGCACGATGTTTAACCCGTGTGGTGTCGGGTTTTGATACGGGGGCAGCGTTCGGCGGCAGCGGCGGGGGGCGGAAGTATTCTATTCTGGTATCGGGGGTATTTGAGTAAAAGTACTCCGGCAAATACTCGGTATCGGTCCCGATACTGATACTGGTATCGGTATCGGGACAACCCTAGATAGTAGCATCTATCTGGCCCTCATTATATTGGATATAGATACAAAAACAATTGCATGTTTTTGGCATTATCGCTGCAAGGAACAACAGACTGTCTGATCTTCTGGATATACCAAATATACGGACAGGTACTAGATCTAAAAAGAGATCCATAGTGTGCTAGCAAAGTAGCCCTTATGTGATCACAGTGTAAGCCTGCAACTATGCATACATGGTCAGATTTACATCTAGTATTGAGCTGAAGTTCCAAAACAGTGGCACTGCTAATTACGTATTAGTACTGGAGTACCTCCGAGGCTCTAATGCTCAGAGTTAGGGTTGTCCCGATACCGAGCATTTGCCTGAGTACTTGTACTCGGGCAAATGCTCCGATGCTTCACCCGATACCTTGACAGTCAGGGTGATCAGGAGGGTGGGGGAGTTACAAGCACCGATCACCGCTGACTGTCCTCGTATCCTCCTCCTGCCCCCCTCCATTCTGCCGCTTCCCTCCGTGCTGCCTCGTGTCCCCCTCGATCTGTCAAGATGGAGAGCGGAGGTAGGAGCCGGTAAATACCTTTTCCGAATGTACAGTGATCACTGACTGTCCATTCATATAACTGAAACATCGCAATCTGTGTTTACAATGTTTCAGTTTTTGAATGGAGAGGAGCTGCTGTCTTCTCTCCATTCATTTTCAGTGCAGCGGAGGCTGCTGAGAAAGGGACAGGGGAATCTGTGTCCCTAGTACCTTTCCCTGTCTCAAAGGGGAGATGTCAGAGGTCTGTTAATACCCCCAATATCTCACCAAAGCCCCCCCCCAACAGGGCTGATACAAAAAAAAAAAATGAATTGCAATAAATAAAAAAATGAATTGTAAAAATAAAAATAAACTGACACACGTGCCACTGTCACAGATTTGAAAAAAAGTATTGGTAATCGGTATCAGCGAGTACTTGATAAAAAGTATCAGTCCTAAAAAAGTGGTATCGGGACAACCCTACTCAGAGAACTCTAGTAGGCAAATCTTGTTTTTACCTAGAAATAGGGCCCCCTCCTGCCTGGCTAGTGAAATTGGAGGAGTAGGAGTGGCCAACTTTCTGGAAGAAGTCAGGTTTGACTAATAAAATCTCCCTTGTTCTGAGTACAATATAGGTGGCCATAGGCGGCTTATTGTAATCAATACTGGCGATTGTCATACCCATTCATCATCTTCTGCACCATCGCCTTGGCCCCGAGCTTCACTAACAGGTGCACTGCTGTGAGATTTGTTGGCCATAATGTTGTCTGTCCAAGATGCTCCAGTTTGAGAATCGCCAGCAAAATTGCACTTGGTCACCGTACCGCCGTCAACTTTTGCTAAAGAAACTAAAAGAGAAAACACAAAAGATAAATCAATGTTATAATAGGCTTACACAACAAGTTTTTTACTCCCTTAGAGCAGTGGTCTCCAAACCACGGCCTGCAGGTCATATCCAGCCTGCCATTACATTTTTACTGGGCGGCAGCTAGGGTCAGTGGCATATCCTCAGACTGACGACTCAGACCACTTCTGATAGGGACCCTGAAGTAGGCGGGGCTCCGATAGAAACCCTAACTTTAGAAAGGTCTATGAAGTGATGGGGGGTGGGGGGCTTCTGGTGTACTGGGGAGGATTTTGAAGCGAAGAGGGGGAGCTTTAGATGTAAAAGGGGGGACTCATGAGTGAAGGGGGCAGATTCTGATGCAATGGGGTCTCGCAGTCGGCTGCTCATTCAGCCCTGCACTTTCCCCATCTAGGTTGTGGGCAGGCAGCGCTCCTATGATGTCTCCTCCTATGCGTCCATTAGGATCGCCTGTCCTTTCAGTCAATCCGGTGATGGGTCTCGGGTGACCCGCTTCCCGATTGGCCAGGAGGAGGATCAGTGTGACAATAGCTACAAGAGCATCTGATTCTAATCACATGCTTCAAAACCCCAACCCCCCATCTTTGGAATCCATGCATCTGGCGCCCTGCATGCAGATTAGGGGTCCGGACGCATGGATGGGGGGGTGGCACCCATACACTCCTAATGGACGTGCCACCACTTGTTACATAGTTGGGAAGGTTTAAAAAAGACACTAGTGTGTGTATATACCAGTGATGGCGATCCTTGGCACTCCAGATGTTTTGGAACTACATTTCCCATGATGCTCATGCACTCTGCAGTGTAGTTGAGTATCATGGGAAATGTAGTTCCAAAACATCTGGGGTGCCAAGTTTCGCCATCACTGGTATATACCATTGGCTCCAGTTGCTGTCAATTAAATCCAGCGACATGGGAGCCGGGGGCGGGGCCGAGTCCTGCTGTCTGCGTCAATAGATGCAGCAGCGGGACTCGTGAACGTGCTCGAACAGGTGCCCCCAGTAAAAGCGTCTCTCTGCCAGGGCACCCCAGAAAATGAGGATCAGGGCTGTTTTGTGTAAGTAGGTTTGTAATAAAAAAAAAAAAACCCTTTACAAATCACTTTAAGGTCATTGCACAAAGAAGAGAAAATTAAAATACCTACATAAAAACGGTCCGTCGCCGATGGTCTTCACCCGTAATTGCTCCCCGATCTCCAGTTCAGTTTTCTCCACCTCGGCTTCTGGAAGCCAAAAGGCCACTGTGTCCTTGGGAAGGAATTTATCGCTAATTCTTGTTAGCTCCTCTTTGTTGATGAGACGCTTTAACTCTTCTATTGAGAGTTTGTCAGTTTCACCTTTTGCTTCCACCTCTGGTGACAAAGAAATGTAATTTACCATCAATAATAACCTTTTTGGTGTCATGCACACAGGCTTCTGAAAATAAGAATAAGCCACGTTCATGCACATATGGCATTAGAGAGTAAATGAATTCTACTGGCCAAAATGTTCATTTATTCTGGCCACTCTCTCTCTTAGCTCAGGTCATCCCGGATCCACTGCAGCCTGTGAATGGACAGTGACTGTTGGATAACTATACAAAATTTAGTATAGTAGCGATTTTTTGCTCTTTGTACTTTTTTTTTTTTTTTTAATCACATTATGTTACTAAACATCTCAGGCCTGGGTTCACACTAGGGTTGTCCCGATGGGACCGATACTGAGCATTTGCGCGAGTACTTGTACTCACGCAAATGCTCCCGATGCCAGATCCGATACTTTTTTTTTTTTTAGAGAGAGAGCGGGCAGCGAGGGGGAGGAGAGCGGAGAAGAGCAGTCCTCAGAGAGAAAGCGAAGCCCTTCCCTCCCCCCCCCCGTCGCTGTGGTCTAGTTGATCAGCGCGGGGAACAATACAGCTTTCATTTGAATAGCTGTGTGTTCCCCCACCACGTGTCGTCATATACAGCCCCTCCCCCTTGTCCGGCACTTTGATAGACACAGATTACCCATCCCAGGATTGGGTTTAGGGAGGGCTTGGCTTTCTCTTTGGGGACATGGCTGCATTTGGGGACACATTTAAAAATTTGGAAAGGGGGGGGAAGGACTTTTTGACGCTATTTTGTTTTTTTGGTTCAATATACTTCAATGGAGAAGCTGCAGAAAAGCATGTAATGTGTTCTCGCGGCAATTTGTGTTTTGTAATCTGCCCAACAACAAATTGGGCCCAAATTTTTTTTTAAATGCAATTTTTTTTTTCAAAGGCTATTATGCCATTAATCGAGAAAAAAATAAAAAAAATCGGCCAACTAATTGATTATGAAAATAATTTTTAGTTGCAGCCACGAACTTAAAGGGGTGTTCCACCCAAAAATATGACCCCTTCTTAACCCACTCCTCACCCCCATACATGCCACATTTGGCATGTAATTTTTTTGGGGGGGGAGTGGGGGCTTCAGTAGGAGTGGGACTTCCTGTCCCACTTCCTGCTTCCGCCGAGGGGCTGGTTAGGCGATTAAGCTTAATCGCCTACACCAGCCCCCTCCCTGTAGGCGATCACATGGGACACTGACAGGTCCCATGCGATCGCCTCTCCAATCAGCGGCGAGCCGCGCCGCGCACGCATGCGCAGTACGGCTCGCGCATGCGCAGTGGGTGCCCGGCCGTGAAGCCGAAGGCTGTCACGGCTGGGTGCCCACAGACAGGATGGAGACGCCGGCCGGGGAGGGGGGCAGAGGAGCGGAGCCCCGGTCGGCGCGTCGCTGGAACGCAGGAGCAGGTAAGTGAGTGTTTATTAAAAGCCAGCAGCTACACTTTTTGTAGCTGCTGACTTTTAATAAACACCATTTTTGGCTGGAACACCCCTTTAAACAACTTCCATAAAAAAAGGCATTTAACAGCTTGTGGACCCTGCACTGTATATATACGTCCTAAATTTAAAGATGGATATCTCGGTAACGGCAGCAGCTGCTGCCACAACCGAGGTATCTATCTTTAGTGTGCAGAGTCCTGTACACAATAACAGAAGTCTCCGCGGCGGATTCGCTGCAAGATCGCCGTTATCGGTGGTGGGAGAGGCCCCCCCTCCCGCCGCTCTCCCGTTGCCGTCGGTAGCGGCGGAGGCGATCGGGTCCGTTCGGCAGCTGATGGGGGATGCGAGTGAGGGAAAAATGTCCCTCACCCGTCCTCATAGCTCTGCTGGGCGGAAGTGACGTCAAAACGTCAGTCACGCCCAGCGTCTTAAAGAAACATTTTTTTTTTTTGTCATTTGAAAATATGAGTTTCAATTTTTTTTTTTTTTTTTTTTGCATTTAAGCCTAAATATGAGATGTGAGGACTTTTTGACCCCAGATCTCATATTTAAGAGGACCTGTCATGCTTTTTTTCTATTACAAGGGATGTTTACATTCCTTGTTATAGGAATAAAAGTGATCACATTTTTTATTTTTATTTTTTCAGTGTAAAAAAAATAAAAATAAATAAGAAAACAACAATTTTTTTTTTAAAGCGCCCCGTCCCGACGAGCTCGTGCGCAGAAGCGAACGCATACGCGAGTAGCGCCCGCATATGAAAACGGTGTTAAAACCACACATGTGAGGTATCGCCGCGATCGTTAGAGCGAGAGAAATAATTCTAGCCCTAGACCTCCTCTAACTCAAAAAATGCAACATATAGAATTTTTTAAACATTGCCCATCGAGATTTTTAAGGGTAAAAGTTTGACGCCATGCCACGAGCGGGCGCAATTTTTAAGCGTGACATGTTGGGTATCATTTTACTTGGCGTAAGATTATCTTTCACAATATATAAAAAAATTGGGCCAAATTTATTGTGGTCTTATTTTTTGTCCAAAAAAAGTGCGCTTGTAAGACCGCTGCGCAAATACGGTGTGATAAAAAGTATTGCAATGACCACCATTTTATTCTCTAATATATATATATATATATATATAATGTTTGGGGGTTTTAAGTAATTTTCTAGCAGAAAAAAACTGTTTTAGTCTTGCAAACACAAAATCTGAAAAACACCTAAAGTCCTTAAGTGGAATAAAGGCAAAGCCCCCTAGTCGGACTTTAGAGGCACTGTGGTGTGTCAGATGTAGTTAAAGAGAACATAGTATTACTATATAATTTATTGGAAAAGTATAAGATAAAAGTTGATTACATGATCTATAACAAATACAAAAAATACATAATAATGAAATATAGTTCAACATATCATGCTGTGTGGTGTGATGCCCTGTGTAGTCCCGACGTTTCAGGGAAACATAGTCCCTTTCTTCAGGGGTATTCCAGGATTCACAGCTAGTGAACTGTATGGTACTTCGAACAAGTAGATCATGTATTTAAAAGCATGGGTTTCCGCATGATCCGAGTCTGCTGACCTGGCCACTGACGGCAGGACAAAATTGCAAACAGTCTAATGGTTGAGTGCGTTGTTGCCAGATACTTGCTGGACAACATGACGGTTCCTCTGCATTATACTTCTCAAGCCTAATACAAGCCTTTCCATCGCTACTCATTAGGCTCCAGTGACCTCTGACTCCAGCAGCATATCTGTATTCTTTTTGATTTCTCACTTGGATGTGGCACTTTAGAAAATCAACTCTGATAACTCCCTTTCTTGACAAAGTCCTTAAGTGGTTAATAGTGTACTTATAGATTACAGAGCCGCAATAATTTGTTTATTGAGCTACTGTGATCTGTAAGTGGACCTTTTTCTACAACACAGCAGCTGAGAATAACCAGGCCAACATGTGAAAAAATAACAAAAAGCTGCGTCGTTATTCAGGTGGCGCTACAGTATACGCCTACATTTTCAAATATGTTCAAATTAAACCCCTTGTTTTTAACATTTACTGTTAGACGGGTCAACTTGGTTGGTTGCAGGCCGGCAAGCGAGCTGGGAAATTTTGTTTGTTTTTTGGCAACCATCAACCTTCCATGTGCTCCTTGCTGCAAAGGTTACTTAAATGTTGCGGTGGTTGCCATTTTGGTGAGGGGAAGCTTTGCCCATCTTTGCTGCCGCTGTGCTATTGCTGGGTGTCCAGTGCGCCCCTATACTCTAGGCCAGTGATGGCGAACCTTGGCACCCCAGATGTTTTGGAACTACATTTCCAATGATGCTCTACTGTACTGCAGAGTGCATGAGCATCATGGGAAATGTAGTTCCAAAACATCTGGGGTGCCAAGGTTCGCCATCACTACTCTAGGCATACCACCCCCTAATCTATTCTCACGGATGTACTCCAACTCGGGAGACTCTCACAATTATAGCGTTAGGACTGCAGTACACTGAGGTGCTAATGTACTGTTAGGGGGGGTCAGTTTGGTTTGTTGCAGGCTGGCCGGTAAGTGAGCTGGGAATTTATGTTTGATTTTGAAAAGTAAAAGTCAGCAGCTACAAGTACTCTAGCTTCTGACTTTTTTTTTTTTTTTTTTAAGACACCCACCTGTCCACGGACCAAGCACCGTTGGCATGTTAACTGTAGGAAGACAGCTGTGACTCCTTGCAGCTTCCCGCCACACTGTGCCTCAAGTTCCAGCTGCCTTTTGGGACTTGTGATGTGTCCAAGAACTAGAGCTGCAACTAACGATTATTTTCATAATCGATTAATCGGCCGATTATTTTTTCGATTAATCGGATAAAATCATTAAAAAAACGTAATGTGAAATTTTTGGGTTCTAGTAATGAAAAAACTGGGTGGCGTCCCTTGTGCGTAGTGGTGATGCAAGAATTAATATCATAAAAGATAAGAAAATAAAGTATCAAATTTAGGACAGGACTCTGTGCACTGATACAAAGGACCCTATTGAGCCTTCAAAGAGAGTGTGCTACATGTGAGTATAGCTAATTGCTATAAGTGAAAAGACCTAAGATAATAGGTTCTCTAGGACATAAAAATAAGTGGTAAAAATGAAAATAAAAATAAAACGTGATCAGTGTGACCTGATAGATAGTGGGTGTACAGGTGAATATCAGAGAAGATCTCAGTATCCGTGTTGTACACTATGGGTGTCAATCCTGATAATAGTGACCAGGATATAGTGCAGGTAAGTTGATATGAATGAGGAGATGCCAGTCAGTGGCAACTATAGTAGATATCCTACAGATGCCCACCTGTATAAATCGCAAGTCGCAAATCTTAATAGGAAGGCAAACCCAACAGAGCAAAGTAGAACCAAAACAAAACCAAAAAAACACAGTAGGTACTGTTGCTGTACTGCTACTGTATTGGGTAC
The DNA here is from genome assembly GCA_029574335.1 of Rana kukunoris. Classification (NCBI taxonomy): domain Eukaryota; kingdom Metazoa; phylum Chordata; class Amphibia; order Anura; family Ranidae; genus Rana; species Rana kukunoris. Next base: position 40,434,178 of record CM056051.1, read on the forward strand.
TGGGTACTGGTATTGCACTGGTACTGTTTTCTACCTTTTTTTACAGCTTGGCTCTCCTCAGTCCTCACGGCTGCTTCTCGCTTCTGTTCCCTTGAGGCAGCAGCGGGCGGGGCTCAGAAGTTCAGTGGGGTGCTGACGTCAGAGGCGAGGAGAAGCGCGGAGAGGCGGCGTGGACGTGCAGCGTCATACGTCGGCACCTTACACATACACGCGGCGCGGACGTGCCTCGTCATACGGCGGCGCCTTACATAGGACAATGCGGCGCAGACTAGTAGGACAGGACAGGAGGATTACTTTGAACGGACGGATGGACATAAAGCAAGGTGCGGACGAACGGACTAATCCATAATATCGATTAATCGTTTCAGCTCTACCCAGAACGTTGCGGGGAACTTACGGTTGGATTACCTAGACCAGGGGTCTCCAAACTTTCTAAACAAAGGGCCAGTCCACTGGCCTTCAAACTACGGGGGCCGGACTGTGATCATTGGGAGCAGAAAAAGTCCCAATGTCAGTGGGACATAAATAATTGTTTCAGTGGAAGCAATTGTGCCACATCAGTGGTGTCAGTGGGAGGAATTGTGCTCCGTTGTTGGGGTTACTGGGCCCCGTTGTTGTCACTGGAAGTAATTGTGCACCGTTGGTTTTTACTGGGTCCCATTATGGTTGTCACTGGGGAGGAATTGTGCCCCATCGTTGGGGTCATTGGGAGGAATTTAGTCCCTTCATTGGGGTCAGTGGGAGGAATAATGGCCCATTGTTGCCATCAGTGGATGAAACAGTGCCCCAAGGGTCGGATTAAAGCAAGCAAAGGGCTGCATCTGGTCCCATGCAGCAGTCTGGAGACCACTGACCTAGACCAGACGCGACCCTTTGCTTGTCTCTATCTGGCTCTTGGGACATTCCTCCAACTGACACCAAGGATGAGGCACCATTTCTCCCACTGACACCATTAATGGGAAACTATTTCCCCCCACTGACACCATCGATGGGGCACTACTCATACTGCCGAGACCAAATGATGGGGCACTATTCCTCCCACTAACAATGTTAAAAGGAGCACCATCGCCTCCATTGATACCAACCATGGTGCACTATTCCTCCCACTGACACCAGACGGGGCACTATTCCTTCCATTGATACCAATCATAAACTTCCTGCTAAAACCAAAAATGTTAAAACTAATGATGGAGCAATGTTTACTCCCACTGATGCCGGGACATTTTCTACTCACACTGGCCACAGTTCGGCCCCCGTAAAAGTCTGAAGGACACTAAACTGGCCCCTTGTTTTAAAATTTTGAAGACTCCTGACCCAGACGATCCAAGCGGAAGTGGGAGCGGGTACCTGTCAAGTTCTAAAAGAAGAAGATGGGAGGGGGGCATAAAGTGGAACTTCCCATTTGGGGTGAAGTTCTGCTTTAAGTGAAGGTGTCCAATTTGTTTTACGGGTCACTACACTAAGGACAGTTGGGAAAAGTTTGTTTCGTTTTACTCCTCTTTTTTTTTAGCTAATATTAATTATGGAAATTGATGGTAGTGGGTGGGATGTATTTTATGGGATGTTGTATTACTTCTGTATTCTATGTTTTCTATGAGTATATGCATAGAAATATGCAGAGCTGCTAGTTGGCTCTATACGGCGCAGGCACCGTATAGAGCTGACTCGCAGCTCTGCATGTTCGGCTTGTTTAGGAAACGCTGTGACGCGCCTATGCAATACGGGGGGGGCAGGGCCTTATCTGCCGGGGGGGGACTTTTTTCTGAAAGGACGTCAATCATCTGGGCGATCTCCCAGATGACATGCCTCCTCAGCATAGAAACGCCTATTCCCGTGGGGAGAAGAGTACCTGGAAGCCGGATTGCACATATACATTATAAGGTATGTACAGCCTAAAAAAATAATATTTGTGAACTGTAAATGATAGAAGTATAAATAAGTTGGTCTGATATAAATGTTATTTGGGTGAACCTCCGCTTTAAGTGGTTAAAACAGGGGTCCTCGGGGGGGCGTGGCCTGGACATGCAGCGGTGAGGACGTGTCTCTTTGGAGCTCCAGCGCCGACATTGTAAAAGTCAGGCAGGACCCTTCCTAAGCCGGGGGCGTCCTCGGGCTCCATTAAAAAGGTTTCTTTCCATGGAATCGGGAGCTGGGGAGGTCGCGGATGGCCTAGGCCGCACTACACGTGGCACTGGTTCCGGGGCGGGATCCGCCCCCCGTCGCAAGTCGGAGCCCAGACACCATTCGCCTGCCTCAACTGCCTGCTCGGAAGGTGAGGAAAGCTCCCCCCGGACGGTCCGGTATTACAGCCCTGGTGGAAGACTTCCCGACCAAGGCCGAGTTTGCCTCTATGTTCCGAGGCTTGGAACGCTCGATTAAGAAAGATCTTTCAGCAGTGAGAGGGGACCTAGCGCTGGTGTTGGAACGTGTGGAGGAATCCGAACTCCGCCTGGACCGCCACGCGGCCGCCATTAGAGACCTGCAATCTACCACTAGAACCCTCACAATAGCGCACAGGATGGCCCTATACAAGCTCGAGGACCAGGAGAATCGCGCCAGGAGGAACAACATTCGCCTTAGGGGTCTCCCTGAGGCGACGGGTGATGAAGACCTCCTTCACTCGGTTCGTGGCATCTTCAATGGCATGCTAGGCCTCCCGGCAGACCACCCGCTTAAACTGGACAGGGTCCACAGGGCCCTGCGCCCCCGCAATCTTTCCTCTGATACACCGAGGGATGTGATCTGTAGGCTCCATTACTATGAGGAAAAGGAGCGAATCATGCGGAAAGCTCGAGAATCTGCCACTGTGGACTTTGATGGTGCTACAATATCCCTCTTCCCTGATCTGGCTAGGGAGACTCTGGCCCGTCGTAGAGCACTGAAGCCGCTGACAGAGAGACTCAGTGCCGCTGCTATCTCCTATCGCTGGGGCTTCCCATCAGCCCTAATTGCCCAACATGGAGGTAAGACCGCAGTACTCCGCTTCCCTGAAGAACTGGACAAGTTCTGCTCGGACATTGGTGTCTCTCCTCCGGAGCTTCCCGGCTGGCAGGATGTCATCCCCTCCCTTCCTACTGCTCAAACCCCTCAATGGCGGAATGTAGGCCGCGGACGCCGCTCTGCCACCATGGAGGCCTCAACTTGAGTGAGACTTGCTGGGCCAACTGGAGGCCTTTTGGTTTTGATGTGATTTGTTCCTTTGAATTTGTGCACATGCTCTTGTTTCGCACCCATCTGAATGGCCCGGCCTAGTCACTTCTTATTTTTAGTGCCCCCATGGCGGTCTGGCTCCCCGAGTGCCATGTGATGGTTAACTCCGCCTGGGTCCACACTGCTCTGATACACAGGACTCGGTATCCTACTGGGGGCCCCTTCCTTATTTTCCCTTATTTTTGGGCTGACTTTGATTTTTCTTTTTTCTGTTTTTTTTATTATTTTTTTATATATATATGCTCACTTCGCTATATGGGTTAAATGTTTACGTTCTAACTTTACAATGAAGGTCTTGAATCATTATTTCAACTACCTAAGTTTGGTGTGCTTAAACATGTGTTCTGTTATTATTACAGTATGTTTGATGTCGGCGCTGGATCTCCTTGTCGGCGACCATGGTTTTCTCGATGCTCGCCGCCGGATCCCGGCGTGGTTTCACCCCCCTCCCTGAGGGCGTGCGGCGTGGTCCGGCACTCCAGTGGCCTGGTCCCCTCGGGGGCTGTGGTTGTGGGGGTGTCGGCTCATTCGCACTGCCCTCTTTTGCACAGCATTTACTTGCGTGCAATTACAAGATGCCCCCTTTTGGGGGTTGGTCGTGTTTTTTGTGTTGATACTTACTTTCTCTTTGTTCTTTCCCTTTTTTCTGGATTTCTGGCTTTTCCCTTCTCCTCCCTCCCTCCCACGTCCCTTATTCTCTCCCTCCGCTGCAGGTGCCGCCTTGTTTGTGATAATGGATTGTACCCCCGATGTGACACCCTATGGCTGCATTGAATCTGGTCTCCCTGAATGTTCGGGGTCTACACTCCCCAGGTAAGAGACACAACCTATACAGAGAGCTGGGTCGCCTGCATGGGGACATTGTGCTCCTGCAGGAAACCCACCTCACGCACACTTCTTCTCTGAAACTCACCTCCCCTCAATTTCCATTGTGGTACTATAGCCTTTCTGATGTTCACAAATCTAAGGGTGTGGCCATTGGGTTTCGCAAGGGGACTCCTTTTACGTTGGATACCATGCTTAGTGACGACCTGGGTCGCTTCCTGTTCCTACGGGGCAGCATGCCATGCACCATTGCTACTTTATATGCCCCCAATAGAGATCAGGTCTCCTTTATAGCCTCTACCCTTAAAAAACTGAGTGATTTCGCGCGGGGCTGCGTTCTCCTTGCCGGGGACTTTAATGTGTCCCTAGAGCCATCCCTTGATACATCCCTGGGTCAATCCTGTATTTCGCAGAGGCGCCTAGCGTATCTGCGTAAATGTTTACATAATGCTCAACTGATGGACGTGTGGCGGATCATGCACCCCCGGGTGAAAGACTATACCCATTATTCCCACTTACACCAGACTCACTCAAGGATAGACCTTTTTTTCATCGATCACCACCATCTCTCTCTCCCAACGAGTTCAATGATTGCCGCCACTACTATATCGGACCATGCCCCGATCGTCCTTACCCTAAATGTCCCTTCCATCCCCTGCAGATCCACAAACTGGAAACTTAATGATAATCTCCTTTCGGAAGAAGTGGACAGGAAGGTGCTTCAGGGTGATCTCGCTCGATATTTCACTGAAAACAAAACCCTAAACGTCGCGTCGGGCATTTTGTGGGAGGCACATAAGGCCTTCATCCGTGGTAAATTGATTGAGTTAGGCTCGAGAAAGAAAAAGGAACGTAACTTTCAACAGTCTAAATTGATCAAAGCAATTGAGACTTTGGAGCGTCAGCATAAAGCTGGTCGTTCCAAGGCGATCTTCCATGTTCTGACTCAGAAGCGGGAGGAACTGAGGGCCCTATATCACTTAGACCAGAAACAATCTTATCGCATTGTAGCTCAACGTATGCACGAATGGGGTAACAGACCAGGTCGCCTGTTAGCTCGCTCACTGCAGCAAAAAAAAAAAAAAAGACAGCCGCTTTTGTGTCACAGATAAAAACTGCTCAGGATTCTATGGTACATGATACGTCTGCTATTGCAAAGGAATTCCGCTCGTTTTACCAGACTTTGTACCATGTACATAGTACGGTTGGAGATGGGGAGGTTAAATCCCGACTCATTAGTGAATACCTGTCCCAAGCCAATTTACCTAAACTCCCAGCGGACAAACTAGCAGCTTTAGATGGGGAGATTACTGTCCCGGAGATGCGACTGGCTTTAAAAGCTATGGCCTGTGGTAAGGCCCCGGGCCCGGATGGGTTCACGGTTCACTATTATCGGTCCTTTGCTGATTTATTGATTCCGCACCTGACCAATTATGCCAATTCCATCTCTGAGACTAGTACCTTCCGGCCTGAAACTCTTCATGCACACACCACAGTCATTCCCAAGCCGGGTAAGGATCCCTGCATCTGCGGGAGCTACAGACCCATCTCTTTGTTAAATATTGACGCCAAGCTCTACTCTAAGGTCCTGGCGAACAGGCTCCTCCCGCTTCTCCCCCAATGGGTCTTTATGGACCAATCGGGCTTCATTCCCGGCAGGGAAGCAAGGGACAATTCCCTTCACACCCCCTCATTGATATCATATGTTCACCGATCCTCCCATGATGCTGATGCTGAGAAGGCGTTTGATAGGGTGGACTGGGAGTATCTCATGGCGACCCTTTCCCATCGGCCCCCCCTTACTGTCCCGTATTTCGGCCCTTTATTCCGCTCCCACCGCCCAACTCCGTACAAATGGCACATTGAGTGAGCCCTTCACACTATATAATGGCACCTGGCAGGGATGCCCCCTTTCCCCTATTTTATTTGCCCTCTCCCTTGAACCCTTCCTTTCATCGGTTAGATTAGATCCAAATATCCGCGGAATCATGGTTGGCCCTATTGAACATAAATATGCCGCTTATGCGGATGATATACTCTTTTACATACAACAACCTCTCATTTACCTCCCTAATCTGATGTCCGCTTTTTCGAAATTTAGTGTTATCTCAAATTTTAAAAATTAATATGTCCAAATCTGAAATTCTGAACCTTACTGTCCCGAACGCACTTGCCGCCCCTCTGAAGGAATCCTTCCCTTTTAATTGGCAGTCTCGGTCCCTTAAGTACCTAGGCATTTTCTTGACCCCTAACCTTTCCTCGCTCTTCCGAGTTAACTACATCCCCTTATTGAATGCTATTAAAATTGATTTACAGAGGTGGTCCCAACTTGCTCACTCCTGGCTGGGGAGAATCAGCGTGGTGAAGATGAACGTTTTGCCCAGGCTGCTATTTTTGTTTCAAATGATCCCCTTTAAAGTTCAGGTGGGCTTTTTCACATTGATTAGATCCCTTTTATGTAAATATATTTGGCATGGGAGGCGACCCAGGTTGGCCAGATCCACACTTATCAGGTCTAAATCAGAAGGTGGCCTTGGTCTGCCAGACGTTAAAGGTTACTTTGTGTCCACAGTCCTCACAAGGATATTGGATTGGAAGTACCATAAGCAATCTAAATTGTGGGTATCTTTGGAGGAATCCCTATGTGCTACTGATCTCTACACTCAGATATGGATCCCCAGAAAATGCAGGTCTTTGGACACATCCACTTCCCCTCTTACGCTCTCAACATTGATGATCTGGGACTCGCTGTGTCGAACCCACAAATGGGCACACAATTTTCCTCTGATGCCCCTGGCTGGTCACAACTACTTCCCCCCAGGAAATATGCACATCTCGGGGAAGACTTGGTCTTTGGGCACGGCGACAAAGCTCCATCAAGTGCTCGTCCCCACTGGAATTGCCCCCTTGACTCATCTGTCGGGACCCCCCCCCCCCCCCCCCCCCGTGCCGCATATGGTCCGATGGAAATATCACCAACTTTCAGCCTTTGTGAGATCGCTCCCTCGCCCACTCCGAGTTTTTGCGGATTTATCGCTTGTCGAACTTGATTTTGCTGAGGACTAACCTCCTGAAAGGCCTCTTTCTTACTTTTACAAGGCCCTTTTAGCCCTATCTACCAAGGGACAACCCATCTTTCTCCACAACTGGGAACAAGACCTCAATACGTCCTTCACAGAGGCCCAAAAGACCAAGATCATGTATCTAGCTCACACCTCTTCGATTTCTTCTAAGACAGCAGAGGTTAACTATAAGGTTCTTACTAGGTGGCACCTTACCCCTGCAGTGCTCCATGAGATTTTCCCTTAGACCTCCCCCCTTTGTTGGCGGGGCTACGGGAATCGAGCGACACATGCTCACATATGGTGGTTCTGCCCGGTTAATCGCCCATTCTGGCGCTCAGTTATAGAATGCATGAAGGTAATACAGGGATTTGAGACCCCTAGTGACCCCTGGGTTGTGCTACTTCACTGTACGGACTAACCAGTTAGCTCATATAAGAAATCTCTGACACCGCATTTTTTAAATGCGGCAAAGTCTCCAATTCCTAGGTTCTGGAAGTTATCCACAGTCCCAACTTTACGTCAATGGTTGGAGGAAGTTGATAATATATATCGCATAGAGGACCTCACGCTCTCTAGCAGAAATAAAGCTGACTTAGCGATCAAAATATGGGCTGACTGGTTTGCCTTCAAATTCACTTCTGCATATGCCGGCCTTATATCTTGAACCCTGGAGGGCTGTTGTCTAGTATGCTTGTTTTTAACATGTTTGCCTTGCCTACACGATCTTGGTGGTCACCTGTGGTGGATTACTCTCCCTTTTTAACCACCCCACCCCCCCCCCCTAATCATGTCTTCATCCTCTTCTAAATCTTCTATTTCTGCCTCTGCTTCTTCCTTCTTTCTTCACCTTTGATCTCCTTTCTTGGATTCTGTCTGACACTTCCTATAATTTTGATATTTTGGTTTAAGTGTTGCTTGATAAGGGTACTAGAGGGGAATGGTTTGCGGCTGTATAAGAGGGCGATGTTTATACCGACTATGAATATATGACACCTGTATTGTCTTGGTAGCTCGCCGCAGACTGGCCGCACTCCCCTTTCCCCACCCCCCCCCCCCCTTTTTTTTTTTTTTTTTTTTATTCTTTTCTTTGACCATATGCGTATTGTATTTTTATGTGTCAGAGTTGTTCTTCCTTTGTTTTTTTTTCTTTATTTGTATGTCTTTTATACTATAATAAAAATGTATTGAAAAAAAAACAGGGGTCCTCAAACTACGGCCCTCCAGTTGTTCAGATACTACAATTTCCATCATGCCTAGTCATGTCTGTGAATGTCAGAATTTTACAATGCCTCATGGGACTTGTAGTTCCGCAACAGCTGGTGGGCCGTAGTTTGAAGATCCCTGGTTTAAAGCGGATGCCCGTTAAAAAAAAATATTAAAAGCCAGCAGCTACAAATACTGCAGCTGCTGACTTTTCATATTAGGACACTTACCTGTCCTGGAGTCTAGCGCCATCCGCAGCAGAGGACAAGCGATCGCTCGTCACTCTGCAGCTCCCCCCCTCCATCCACGGTGAGGGAACCAGGAAGTGAAGCGCTCCGGCTTCACTGCCCGGTTCCCTACGGTGCATGCGCGAGTCGCGCTGCGCCCGCCGATTGGCTCCCGCTGTGTGCTGGGAGCCGAGTGTTCCCAGCACACAACGGGGGACGGACGGGATGTCAGGAAATGCCCATCTTTTGCCCGAGACGTGTGGCCGGAAGTGGGTGCATTTAAATACCTGTCTTTAGAGAGGTATCTGCACCCCCCTCCCCCCTGAAAGGTGTCAAATGTGACACCAAAGGGGGGAGGGTGCCGATCAGCGCAACTTCACTTTAGGGTGGAGCTCCGCTTTAAAGAGAAAATTTATAGTAACAGTAAGAAAATTTGTTCAAACCTAATAAAATGTAACACTTACTGAAAGAAGACATGAGGAAGCCGGTGTTCACTTTCTTTGTGTCGCTGAAGTTGGGCTCAATTTCATTTCCTTTACTGTCAAACTTCCTTCGATGTATTCTGCTAGGTTTCAGGTAGACAATATACCACCGTTCCTAAAAAATGAATAAAATAAATAAAATGAATAAAAAATTTAAATTATTTTTGCTAAATATACAATTTAAAGTGGTTCTAAAGGCTTTTCATTCTCTGCATTAAAACAAAAAAAAAAAAAAAAAACACTCGGCAGCTCCTCCCCAGCCCTTTCTTATAAATACCCAAGCCTGATTTCAATCCAGCGATATGTACGAGAGCCTCGGCTCTCTCCTCTCTCTCTCCTCATTGACTCAGAGATAACCAGTGAGGAGTGAGCAGGGGACCGGGCACACAGAGCCAGCCCACATGAGTGCCCCCATTGCAAGCGGCTTGCTATAGGGGCACTCAGCAGGGGGGAGAGTCAGAAGCACTGGCGGGGGACTTGTGAAGAGGAGGATTGGGCTGCTCTGTGCAAAATTATTACACAGAGCAGGCAAGTATGACATGTTCATTTTAATCACTTCAGCCTTGGACCATATTGCTGCCCAACGACCAGAGCACTTTTTGTGATTCGGCACTGTGTCGCTTTAACTGACAATTGCGCGGTTGTGCGACGTGGCTCCCAAACAAAATTGGCATCCTTTTTTTTCCCCACAAATAGAGCTTTCTTTTGGTGGTATTTAATCATCTCTACAGTTTTTATTTTTTGCGCTATAAACAAAAATAGAGCGACTATTTTGAAAAAAATTCAATATTTTTTACTTTTTTCTGTAATAAATATCCCCCAAAAATATATAAAAAAACGTTTTTTTCCTCAGTTTAGGCCGATACGTATTTTTTTTTTTTTTTTAACAAAAAATATGTAAAAGAAGAAAATCACAATTAGCGTTTATTGATTGGTTTGCACAAAAGTTATAGCGTTTACAAAATAGGGGGTAGTTTTATGGCATTTTTATTATTATTATTTTTTTTTATTAGTAATGGCGGCGATCAGCGTTTTTTTTTCAGTACTGTGACCATATGGCGGACACTTCGGACACTTTTGACACATTTTTGGGACCATTGGCATTTTTTTAGCGATCAATGCTATAAAAATGCATTGTATTACTATAAAAATGCCATTGGCAGTGAAGGGGTTAACACTAGGGGGCGGGGAAGGTGTTAAGTGTGTGCCTGGGTGTGTTCTAACTGTATGGGGGAGTGGCCACACTAGGGGAAATCACTGATCTTCTGTTCATACATTGTATGAACAGGAGATCAGCGTTTCCCCCGCTGACAGGAACGAAAGCTGTGTGTTTACACACATAGTTCCCGGTCCCCGCTCTGTAACGAGCGATCGCGTGTGCCCGGCGGCGATCGTGCCCCGCGGGGCGCCGGCGGTGCGCACGCGCCAACTAGTGGCCATCGAAAGTGGCGACGTAGAGCTACGGACTCTCGCGCAGGAGAGCCGACCTGCCGCCGTATAACGGCGGCTGGTCGGCAAGCGGTTAAAGGAAAAAAAATATATATGCATTTACAATATTAAAAAAATAAAAAAATAAATGAAAGCCCAACTTAGCTTTCAGATTTTTTTCTAAATAGCTTCCATTACCTTAGTGCAGTCCTCCTTCACTTACCTCATCCTTCCATTTTGCTTTTAAATGTTTTTTTTTTCTTCTGAGAAATCCTCACTTCCAGTTCTTCTGTCTGTAACGCCACACAGTAATGCAAGGCTTTCTCCCTGATGTGGAGTGTTGTGCTCGCCCACTCCCCTGGACTACAGGAGAGTCAGGACACTCTCTACATTGCAGATAGAGAAAGGAAATGTGTGTTAGTGGGCGTCATGACTTCCCCTGTAGTGCAAGGGAGGGGGACGAGCACGACACTCCACACCAGGGAGAAAGCCTTGCAATACTGTGTGGAGTTACAGACAGAAGAACAGGAAGTGAGGATTTCTCAGAAGAAATAAGGACATTTAAAAGCAGCCCTCTGTGAATAGGAAGCTACAAATCACAACAGACTTTGAAGTCGTCCGCTTGTAGATTCAATGGACTATCATGGCCCTGTTAAGCGCTCTGGTAGTTCATTAAAGCGACACTAAAGTCAGGATTTTTTTTTTTAAAAACAACAAACATGTTATACTTACCTCCACTGTGCAGTTCGTTTTGCACAGGGTGGCCCGGAAAGCTGTCTTCTGGGGTCCCTCGGCGGCTGTCTAGGCTCCTCCTCGCAAAAGCTTTCCATCTTCATGCGAGGGCGCTCGCACGGTGGAAAGCTTTTGCGAGCGCGCTCCCGTGATTCAGCGGCGGCCATAGCCGCCGACTGCATCACTCGGCTCCGCCACCCGGCGTGCCGCGTCATCCGCTGTGATTGACAGCAGCACCAGCCAATGGCTGCGCTGCTATCAACCCGCCCAGCCTAGCCCAGGCTGGGAACTGAAAAGGATGACATGGACGCGCCCGGGAGTTTCGAACGGTCAGGTAAGTAAAACGGGGACTCGGGGGGGCGGTGCTGTGAGATGTTGTTTTACCTTAATGCATAGGATGCATTAAGGTAAAAAAACGTTTACCTTTACAACCCCTTTAATTCTTCCTGACAATATGCATCTGTCTGCCCATATGAGATACCAGCAGACAGATGCACTGACAAGTCTGCAGGAGTCCAGCATGGCACCCAGTCTGCTGATCACGGGTGCAATGCTTTCCAAGCAAAAAAAAAAAATAATGCACATTTTTTTAAACCTGCAAAAAGATGAAGTGCATTTGTTATTGTTTTTTAAAAAGGTGAACTTATCCTATTACTGCTTGCCGACCAGCCGCCATATACATCCCCCCATCCATTATACAGCCCCCCTCCCCAGCATACAGCCCCTGTCCATTTTACAGCCCCCCCATCCACTATACATCCCCCATCCAGTACACAGCCTCTCCATCCATTATACATCCTTCCATCCAGTACACAGCCACACTGCACTCTCATGAGACCCCCAGTCTCCTGGGACAGTGCTGCTAGCTATCTCTACAGCAGTATTTGACAAATTTGCTTGGAATCTAGGAGCCAGCTAAAAAAGTTAGGAGCCACAAAACGGATCCTGTGCCTCCATGCGACCCCACCTCCCCTGCCGCATGATCACGGCGTGCCATGGTCGGTAATTGAAGCCGCGGCCTCAATTACCAGCGGGCGCCAGGTCACAATTTCTTTTAGGGGGACGACACCTCTACACCTCCTCCTCCATCCCTGTGAGCATCTTCAGCGACACGATTTGCTACCGGATATTAAAGCGGAGGTTCACCCTAAAAAACATCTATGTACCATCCCATCCAGCATACTTGCGTCAGCTACAGAATGCTTTTTTTTTTTTCGTTTATTCGTTCAGTTTCTTTTCTTCCTCCCGCGGGGAATAGGCGTTCCTATGAAGAGGGGTACATAATTGACGTGCATCTATGGCGCGTCACTCGTTCCGAAAATAGCCGGACTAAGACTCGGCTCTTCACGGCGTTATACGGCGCCTGCGCACAGACTAGACGCTGACTGCGCAGGTGCCGTATATAGCCGAGTCCTATTTTGGCTATTTTCGGAACGTGTGACACGCCATAGACGCACGTCAATCATGTACCCCTCCTCTTCATAGGAACGCCTATTCCCCGCGGGAGTCTGAAAATAAAATAAAACGATTAAACGGTAAGTACAGTGAAAAAAAAGAAAAAAACAGCATATTGTAGTTGACGCAAGTATGCTGGATGGAATATTATATATTTGTTTTATGGTGAACCTCCGCTTTAACTGTGAGTTCTAACATTTTTTAAACTACCCACTAGATGGCACTCTAACCCCTTACTACACACAGGAGCTGTGGGGGAAATCACATGCGATTCTTTGCAGTGCAGTTTGCGCCCATTCAATTTGTATTGACACAAATCACACTGCAAAGTCTTGGTTTTGAAAGCATTAGGGCAAGTACCGATACTCGCTTAAATACTTGGTATCGGTACATCCTTACTCTATACCAGGCATGTCCAAAGTCCGGCCCGCGGGCCAACCGTGGTTCCGGTTTTGGACGGCCTGCCTGGTTATATAATCGACCGATATTTAGAAATCTGGGTGGCCGATGGCCGATATATGACGCTGATATTTTAGGCCGGTTTTTTTTTTGTGGCACTGGACGATGGCACTAGCAGAAGGCACTTATTGGCACTGGCAGGTTGCACTGGATGGCACTGAAAGATGGTACTAGCAGATGATACTGACTGGCAGGTGGCACTGGGTAGCAATAGTTAGCACTAGTTGGCATTGGCAGGTGGGACTGATTTAGTTGGCACTGGATGGTGGCACTGGTATTGCCACTGCAGGAAGCGGGTATCGGTGTATATTGCGCACCCACGATTTTTCCCTTATTTTAAAGGGGGGAAAAAGTGTGCGGTATACGCCAATAAATACGGTATATAATGTTTGGGGGTTCCGATTAAATTTCTAGCAAAAAAATAAAAAAAAAAGTGATTTTTACATGAAGGAGAGAAGTGCCAAAATAGGCCCGGTGGGCAAGTGGTTAAATCTACCACAGAAAAAGGATTTTTTTTTTTGCGCAAATTTTGACCCAGATATAATGGAACAAACAATAGAAAAAAGTATTCGTTATCACAGAGGGTGCGTTATTTGTGAACCAGACAGCAAATGCGTTGCTTATGTTTTTGTTCAAATCTGACACCTTCTATTAAATACTTTGATAGACCAGCTGCCATAATCCTCCCTAGATGTCTTCAAAGACGTTCTTACAAAGACATATACACTGTGAGAATGACATGTTATCAGAAATGTGAAAATCCATCTGCCTCCATTCTCATTTGGTTGCGTTAGCCTTGGAAATCACATTCATCTCTGCGCTTGTTGAACCCTTTGCCAGATTGAACACGGCAGTCAACCTGCAGAGTCCTAAACCACCCGGCGAGATGTCCGACCCCGCTTCGCGAAAGACGCTTCCACACAACTTGTTTTTCCAAGGCTTCAAGAACGGATTTATATTTCTGAACACAGAACTAGTTTGAAGCCATCTCGGGTTTGATCTCTGTCAAATCCTACTCCTGTTGGGTTTCAGATGTTCCCGAAGTTACAGCATTAAAGTTATTTATTCCACATAAAAAGGGAAGGACCAGGATAAACAGAAGAGACAGAGGAGAGCCCGGGCGAGTAAATAATTGACACCCAGCTCAAATAATAGACTTCCTAAAGGCAGCTGTACATTGAACTTGTAGCCTGTGGTTGGAATAGAGGTTCATATTGCCGAGCAAGCTGCAAGACACTACGGGATACCTGTACTGAGGGCGGACTTGTAGACAAATACTCTTTGCACTGATCGTGTTAATTTACCATTTGTGAGTGAGTAACTTGTATAGCGCTTTCCCTGTAAAAAAAAAAAAAAAAAAAAATTGTATAGCGCTACAAATGCAAACTAAATCGCCTCAAGGCACTTTTTCCATTCAACGTCGTACTGATCCTTCAGAAGGGGTGAGTCTTACGTTTTTCCCTGAAGGCCCGGTGGTTTTCTTCCATGCGGATGTCCGTTGGTAGAGCGTTCCATAGCCGTGGTCCTTGGACTGCAAATCTTCGTTCTCCCTTCGATTTGTAGCGGGACTTGGAGATGTGGAGGAGTCACGGCGGCAAGGCGGCTCTGCTGCGCAGGAACACTTACCTAGTATGTCCGCCCATGCGATCTGATCATTAGGCAGAGAGCCAGAACAGCATTCTGTCTATGTAATGAAGGCAGATCGCCGTTCTGTAAGTAGGAAAGGCATTGATCCGGTGTTGCTGCAAAGCTGAGACACGGATCTATGCTATATATATTTATTTATTATTTATATTTTTTTCAAAGTGGTACCGTATTTGCCGGCGTACAAGACGACTGGGCGTATAAGACGACCCCCTAATTTTCCAGGAAAAAAAATTGGTTTTGGGATATACTCACTGTATAAGACGACCCCTCACTGTGCCATTATTACATGCCTTGCTGTGCCATTACATTACATGTCCCCACTGTGCCATCACTTGCCCCACACTGTGCCATCACTTGCCCCACACTGTGCCGTCACTTGCCCCACACTGTGCCGTCACTTGCCCCACACTGTGCCGTCACTTGCCCCACACTGTGCCGTCACTTGCCCCACACTGTGCCGTCACTCACGTTTTGCAGATTCCAGGCCGGTGACAGTCTCCGTCTGCTGCGGGCGTCCATGATTTGAAAGCCGCGCCTTCTCCTCAGTCTGTCCTGTGATAGGCGGAACACAAATTTTCCCAGCAGAGCCTCTGTTCAGTGTTCCGCCTATCACGGACGTCCTCTCGTCCGAAGGATGAGAAGGCATCCGTGATAGGCGGAAGACAGAACAGATGCCCTGCTGGGAAAATTTGTGTTCCGCCTATCACAGGACAGACTGAGGAGAAGGCGCGGCTTTCAAATCATGGACGCCCGCAGCAAACGGAGACGGTCACCGGCGTATAAGACGACCCCCGACTTTGGATGCATTTTTTTAGCATCCAAAAAGTCGTCTTATACGCCGGCAAATACGGTAGGTATTGTTTATAGCTCAAAACAAAAAACGCAGAGGTGGTCAAATACCACCAAACGTAAGATCTATTTGTGAGGGAATAAAAAAGGACATATATTTTGTCTACAGCATCGCACAATTGGTTGAAACTTGTGACATCATCACGCTGGATGCCATGACCATTTTATTGGATGAATAAAGTGCTATATATTTATGTACAGGAGTGCGATATTGGCTTAAAGGGGTTGTACAGGTACAATTTTTTTTTCTTAAATAGCTACCTTTACCTTAGTGCAGTCCTCCTTCACTTACCTCATCCTTCCATTTTGCTTTTAAATGTCCTCATTTCTTCTGAGAAATCCTCATTTCCTGTTCTTCTGTTTGTAACTACACACAGTAATGCGAGTCTTTCTCCCTGGTGTGGCGTGTCGTGCTCCCCCTTCCTTGGACTACAGGAGAGTCAGGACGCCCCACTAACACACAGCTCCTTTCTCCATCTGCAATGTAGAGAGCGTCCTGACTCTCCTGTAGTCCAAGGGAGGGAGCGAGCACGACACTTCACACCAGGGAGAAAGCCTTGCATTACTGTGTGGAGTTACAGACAGAAGAACGGGAAGTGAGGATTTCTCAGAAGAAATAAGGACATTTAAAAGCAAAATGGAAGGATGAGGTAAGTGAAGGAGGACTGCGATAAGGTAAAGGAATCTATTTAGGAAAAAAATTGTACCTTTACTACCCCTTTAGACCCGGTTCACACTGGGGCGACTTGTCAGGTGGCTCAGCCGACTGACGAGTCGCTTCCCATTGAAGGCAATGGAACCATTTTAATAGGAGCGACGCAAGTCGCTCCGACGTAGAAAGAGGTTCCTGTACGACTCCGGGGGCGGCTCGGGGCGACCTGCATTGACTTCTATACAGATGTCGTTTTGCAGGTCGCCTCTGAAGTCGTCCTCAGGAAGCCTTGCAGAGCCGCCCCCCGGAGTCGTGCCGCTCCAGTGTGAACCGGCTCTTAAGAAATTGTTTTTACTGATTGCTACACTATGGAGATTTGTTTATACTCTTGTGAAGTTTATCTGTACATGCCTTGTAGCTTAGTGTATGGATGGTGCTCTGGCGGGTACCGGTGGTCTTTGAGCTGGGGGTCTGTTGTGGTGGAGACACTTCTGCTTGAGTGGATAAAGTGGCCGACATATATCTGAAACCAGAGGGTGTGTGATCCTCAACCACTTCCGGCCCAGCCTATAGCAAAATGACGGCCGGGCGGTGGTTCTGGACGTCTTTCAGGATAACGAGCAGGCGCACGCCCGTGGGGGCATGCAGCGAGTCGATCGGTGGTACGGCGTGTCAGTCTGACATACCGTAACACTGGACTCGGTAAAGAGCCTCTGGCAGCTGAAAAAGGTGTAAACAGGAAGAGCCGTGTATCGGCATCTCCTCTATTGCATCTGACAGACGCGACTAGAAGAGAGCAGATCAGCTGCTCTCCTGACGGGGGAGGGTCTGCGCCGACTATAAGCACAGCACCCCTGAGGATGCCCACATAGGACCACCAGGGATGCCCACCACCGATGACCATTAGGTATGCCACCCATGGCCACCAGGGATGCCAATGTGTGCCCACAAATGCCAATCTGTGTCCAAAAACTATGCCAATCAGTCCTCACCAGTAATACCTGCAGTGCCTCAGTGCCACCCAGTGTCTAGCACTGCATTAGTGTGAACTGGCATTTAGTGCTCTGGACTGAGACAAGTAAACACTATAGATCAGTGGTTCTCAACTCCTGTCCTCAGGACCCACTAACAGGCCAGATTTTAAAGGGGTTGTAGAGGTACAATTTTGTTTTCTAAATAGCTTCCTTTACATTAGTGCAGTCCTCCTTCCCTTACCTCATCCTTCCATTTTGCTTTTAAATGTCCTTATTTCTTCTGAGAAATCCTCACTTCCTGTTCTTCTGTCTGTAACTCCACACAGTAATGTGAGGCTTTCTCGCTGGTGTGGAGTGTTGTACTCGCCCCCCTCCCTTGGACTACAGGAGAGTCAGGATGCTCTCTACTTTGCAGATAGAAAGGAGCTGTGCGTTAGTGGGCACCCTGACTCTCCTGTAGTCTAAGAGAGGGGGTGAGCAAACACTCCACACCAGGAAGAAAGCCTTGTATTACTGTGTGTAGTTACAGACAGAAGAACAGGAAGTGAGGATTTCTTAGAAGAAATAAGGACATTTAAAAGCAAAATGGAAGGATGAGGTAAGTGAAGGAGGACTGCACTAAGGTAAAGGAAGCTATTTAGGAAAAAAAAAAAAAAAAAAATGTACCTTTACAACTCCTTTAACCACTAGCCGACCAGCCGCCGTGGTTCTACGCCGTAGCTCTACGTCGGGACTTTCGCGGCCGCTAGGGGGCGCCGCCGGCGGCCCGCGCGCGCGCCCCCCGTTCGCCCCCGAGTCCCGCACGCGTGCCTGGCGGGCGCGATCGCTGCCGGCCACACGCGCTCGTTCGTTACAGAGCGGGGAACGAGAGCTGTGAGTGTAAACACACAGCGCTCATTCCTGTCAGCGGGGGAAACGCTGATCTTCTGTTCATACAATGTATGAACGGAAGATCAGTGATTCCCCCTAGTGAGTCCACCCCCCCATACAGTTAGAACACAAATAGGAACACACATTAACCCCTTCCCTGCCCCCTAGTGTTAACCCCTTCACTGCCAATGGCATTTTTATAGTAATACAATGCATTTTTATAGCATTGATCGCTATAAAAATGCCAATGGTCCCAAAAATGTGTCAAAAGTGTCCGATGTGTCCGCCATAATATCGCAGTACCGAAAAAAAACGCTGATCGCCGCAATTACTAGTAAAAAAAAAAATATTAATAAAAATGCCATAAAACTACCCCCTTTTTTGTAAACGCTATAAATTTTGCATAAACCAATCAATAAACGCTAATTGCGATTTTTTTTTATGAAAAATATGTAGAAGAATACGTATCGACCTAAACGGAGGAAAAAAATGTTTTTTTATATCTTTTTTGGTGATATTTATAATAGCAAAATGTAAAAAATATTGCATTTTTTTCAAAATAGTCGCTCTATTTTTGTTTATAGCGCAAAAAATAAAAACCGCAGAGATGATCAAATACCACCAAAAGAAAGCTCTATTTGTGGGAAAAAAAGGACGCCAATTTTGTTTGGGAGCCACGTTGCACGACCGCGCAATTGTCAGTTAAAGCGACGCAGTGCCGAATCACAAAAAGTGCTCTGGTCTTTGGACAGCAATATGGTCCGGGGCTAAAGTGGTTAAGTATTACCTTGAAGAGATGCAGAGTAGAATACTGAAATCACTGAGCAGCAAATCAGATCACCTGTCATAGATTTCTGTTATCTTGCAAACCTGGCCTGTTAGTGGGTCCTGAGGACAGCAGTTAAGAACCCCTGCTATAGAGGGATATGCTTAGTTCATATTTAATATCCGAGGTTTATAACCACTTTAAATAAATTGCAATGTCCCACGTGTTTAAATTACACCAAAAAAATCTTGCTGTGAAATCCAACATGAGAAGCGAGACTCTTATAACGTGCCGAATCTTCCACTACCACTGGGGGTGTTAGTTCACCTTTTCAGATGGAATGAACAAAGTATAGGGAAATACAATCAATGACGAAACACGTCCAGTACAGTTAGAACGCCATAACTGCTCACCTTTTTTCCTTTAGCGTCTGTAATAACATGGCGAGAGAAATCCACTAACGTTCCTTCCAGGAGCACGCCTTGTCCACTGAGGAGATAATCCAGACAATCAATGTTAGTGTATGAGATGTCATTTGGGAAGTTTGGAAAATGCAACTAATCAGATTTCAGTTTACAGACATCATATTGGTGATCAATGCCTTGGCAATGGATCTCTGCACATCACCATTGATTTTTGTTCTATCTTATTAAATAAAGGCTCACAAAATGACAGAATGGCACATAGACACATCAATGAGAGGCGAGCGCATGGAAAACACATAAAAAAAAGTGAACAAATAAAAAAAAAATGCAGATGCAGTCTTAAAGCAGAGCTCCACTCAAAAGGAGAAGCTCCGCTTGTCTGCCTCCCCCCTCCATTTGCCACCTTTTTCATGTTGGGGGGGCTGTAGATTTGTTCCTGGGTTTGACAGTTACCTGCTCCCACTTCTGGCTCGGTTTGATGCAGCGCAGTAAGCCGGATGTTAGGCCCCTCTCCTTACCAACCTCAGCCGGCCCATTGACATATCGCATTGCGATTCACGCAGTAGGAAACCAGCTGTGAAGCCGCAAGAATCGGCTCAGGCGAGGACACCACCGGATTGTCCTGGACAGGCAAGTACCTCAACCACTTAAGACCCGGACCTTTAGGCAGGTAAAGGACCTGGCCAGTTTTTGCGATTCAGCACTGCGTCGCTTTAACCGACAATTGCGCGGTCGTGCGACGTGGCTCCCAAACAAAATTGGCGTCCTTTTTTTCCCCACAAATAGAGCTTTCTTTTGGTGGTATTTGATCACCTCTGCGGTATTTATTTTTTGCGCTATAAACAAAAATAGAGCGACAATTTTCAAAAACATGCAATATTTTTTACTTCAATAAATATCCCCCAAAAAAAAAAATATATATAATATATATATATATATATATATATATATAAAAATGTTTCCTCAGTTTAGGTCGATATGCATTCTTCTACCTATTTTTGGTTAAAAAAAAAAAAAAAACGCAATAAGCATTTATCGATTGGTTCGCGCAAAATTTATAGCGTTTTAAAAAAAAGGGATAGTTTTATTGCATTTCTATTATTTATTGTTTTACTACTGATGGCGGCAACCAGTTTACTGTGAAAATTACAATTGCAGCTTGGGAGTTAACCACAAGGGGGCGCTGAAGGGCTTAAGTGTGTCCTCATCTGGGTTTCTAACTGTAGGGGGGGCAGGGCTGGACGTCATATCAGGGAATACACGATCAATGACAGCGCCTCAGTGAAGAACGGGAAAGCTATGTTTACACTCACCTCTCCCGTTCTTCAGCTCCGGGGGGGCGATCGTGGGACTCCAGCGGCGATCGGGTCCCACGGCCGCGGAGCTTCGGACCGCGACCCACGGCCGGTATTCGGCCGCTAGTGGTGCAGTTTTAACCCCTGCTAGCGGCTGAAAAAGGGTTAACACCGCGGTTTTCCATTGATTTCAATGGGAAGGAGTAGTTAACACACCGCTCCTATACCGCTGCAAAGATGCGGCTAGCAGGACTTTTGAAGCGGTCCTGCTAGCGCACCGCTTCAGTGTGAAAGCCTTCGGGCTTTCACACTGAAGACTACAGGGCAGATTTTTTTCAGGCGGTATAGCAGCGCTATTTTTAGCGATGTACCGCCAGAAAAACGCCTCAATGTGAAAGGGGCCTTAATAATAATAAAAATGCCATAAAACGATCTCCTATTTTGTAGACGCTATAACTTTTGTGCAAACCAATCAATAAACGCTTAGGGTCCTTTCACACGGAGCAGTCCGTTTTTCGGTCCGCTCCGTGTGTGTCCGTCGGCTCAGCGGGGATCCCCGCTGAGCTGTCGGCGGACAGGGCGGTCCCCGCACACTGTGCAGAGACCGCCCTGTCTCTCCTCCGCGCTCCCCTATGGGGAATCGGATTGAAAACGGGCCGTTTGTCCGTATTCATCCGATCCGATCCGCCGGACAGAAGAAAAATAGGGTTTTCTTCCATCTGAAAAACTGGATCCAGACGGACGCGGATCTTTGCGGACGTTAGCGGATGCATCATCCGCTAACGGACGCGACCCCGTAGGCGTCCATTACAAGTCCGTAAACGGGCTTGTAGAAACGGACGAACAGAGGCGGACATGTAAAAGGGGCCTAATTGTGTGTTTTTTTTCAAAAAATATGTAGAAGAATACGTATCGGCCTAAACTGAGGAAAAATATTTTTTTTGAGGGGGGGGGGGGGTGGATATTTATTATAACAAAAAGTAAAAAATATTGCATTTTTTTCTTCAACATTGTCGCTCTATTTTTGTTTATAGCGCAAAAAATAAAATCCGCAGAGGTGATCAAATACTACCAAAAGAAAGCTCTATTTGTGGGGGGGGGGGGGGTGTCAATTTTGTTTGGGAGCCACGTCGCACGACCGCGCAATTGTTAAAGTGACACAGTGCCGAATCGCAAAAAAATGGCCTGGCCACTGATCACAGGTGCAATACTCTGCAGGTTTCAATACAAAATATTAATAATAATTGCACTTTTTTTTTTATTTATCAGTAGGGGGTCTTTTTTTTTGTTGCAAAGGGGGGGGGGGGGGAGTTCTAAGCCTTTCAGCCTTACATGAAGAATGATATGGGAGGTCAGGAGGAGATCAGTCCTCACATCTCCCTATATCAGGTCAGTCCTCCTCCTCCACACAGCCCCGGCCTCCCCTCCCCATCCTACCTCTGCAACACAGCCGGGTCCCAGGATCCCGACACCCGCTCATCGTGTACAGGTTTATTCTGCAGAGCTCTATCGTGATAGATCCGACTCATCGTGACAACCAGCAGAAACACCGAGCCCGGGAAGATCCAACCAGTGGTGAGGAGGGGGGGGGGACTAACTGTTAGATCTCAGAGAAGGAATTCCATCTCTTCGCCTATTTCCTGGTATATGAGAGATGGTACAGTCTGCAGAGGCCTCGCCTCTCGGACTAGGAGGAAGATGGTATAGTCGGCAGAGTTCTCTCCCCCCAGGGAGGAAAATGTTATAGTCCAAGGAGGTCTGGTTGTAGACTGGAGCTCCACTTCACGTTTTGACAGGAAACATGTGACCTCCACTTCCAGGAGGTGTGTCGAGTGGCTGCTATTGAATGTTTTGTATAATAAAGTTCATAAAAAAAAGAAAAAAGTTTAAGTGGAGGACACATGTTTCCTGTCAAAAGTGGAGCTCCAAGTCTGCAGCCAGACCCTTCCCGATCCGACGGTGATGTAAAATTTCATCGGACCTATGAAAAAATCGGACCGCGTCACTTCCGGTGCTAGTACGTCAGAGCACAGCTGATCGCGGGTCCACAGGGCATATGCCGCACATGCGCAGACGTCTTTTTCGTCTATGAAAATCCTCGACTCGGGTGGGCGGGCGGAGGCGGAGCTGGATTCTCAATTACATCACCGCCAGCACCGCCTCCAGCCCCGTCCTTAAAGCGGTATTTCACCCTAAATATAAGATCTCCCATGCGCTTCAGCATACTGGCGTCAGCGCCAGTATGCTGGGTTTTTTTTTTTTTTATAGCACACTTACTGTTTTATCGTAGAAATCCTTTTCTGTCCCCCGTGGTGGACGGCGCCAGTACAGCGCGTCACATCTTCCTAAGATACCCGATATGGACTCGGGTATTTCCGGCGCTATGCGGCGCCTGCGCACAGACCTAGGAGCTGACTGCGCAGGCGCCGTATTTCTCCGAAATAGGACTCGGAGAAATACGGCGCCTGCGCAGTCAGCTCCTAGGTCTGTGCGCAGGCGCCGCATAGCGCCGGAAATACCCGAGTCCATATCGGGTATCTTAGGAAGATGTGACGCGCTGTACTGGCGCCGTCCAACGCGGGGGACAGAAAAGGATTTCTACGATAAAACAGTAAGTGTGCTATAAAAAAAAAAAAACCCAGCATACTGGCGCTGACGCCAGTATGCTGAAGCGCATGGGAGATCTTATATTTAGGGTGAAACTCCGCTTTAAGCATAGGCTTATTGAGGTCGGAGAAAAATATAGACGCGGATGGGCGGGCGGAGGCGGAGCAACATTGTGAATGACATTATGTCCAGCACCGCCTCCAGCCCCGTCCCTAAGCACAGGCTTATTGAAATCCATGAAGAAACAGACACGGGTGGGCGGGCGGAGGCTTTTAAAGCATCAATAGCCATCCATGTATAATAACATGTTACATTAATATTGCGCACACCCGCGCAACGTAGAAAAACAATGTAACATGTTATTATACATGGATGGCTATTGATGCTTTAAAAGCCTCCACCCGCCCACCCGTGTCTGTTTCTTCATGGATTTCAATAAGCCTGTGCTTAGGGACGGGGCTGGAGGCGGTGCTGGACATAATGTCATTCACAATGTTGCTCCGCCTCCGCCCGCCCATCCGCGTCTATATTTTTCTCCGACCTCAATAAGCCTATGCTTAGGGACGGGGCTGGAGGCGGTGATGTAATTGAGAATCCAGCTCCGCCTCCGCCCGCCCACCCGAGTCGAGGATTTTCATAGACGAAAAAGACGTCTG
>CM056051.1:40463004-40498004 GCA_029574335.1 Rana kukunoris
CACTGCCCCTACTGACAGCGTCCACTGCCCTACTGACAGCGTCCACTGCCCTACTGACAGCGTCCACTGCCCTACTGACAGCGTCCACTGCCCTACTGACAGCGTCCACTGCCCTACTGACAGCGTCCACTGCCCTACTGACAGCGTCCACTGCCCTACTGACAGCGTCCACTGCCCTACTGACAGCGTCCACTGCCCTACTGACAGCGTCCACTGCCCTACTGACAGCGTCCACTGCCCTACTGACAGCGTCCACTGCCCTACTGACAGCGTCCACTGCCCTACTGACAGCGTCCACTGCCCTACTGACGGTTTTTATTTTTTTGTGCTATAAACAACAACAAAAACGTCAATTTAAAAAAAAATTATATATATATATATATATATATATATATATATATATATATATATAACTTTTTGCTATAATAAAAAACTGAATTTCGTCATCAGTTTAGGCCAATATGTATTCTTCTACATATTTTTGGTACAAAAAAACCACAATTAGCGTACATGATTAGTTTGCGCAAAATACATTGTGGCCACCGGCAATGCACAGGTCCCTTTATACTCCTGGATACATGTATAGAGCCATGACAGGTCCTCGTTATTCTCCTTTATTTATGTATAGAGCCATGACAAGTACTCTTTATATTCCTTTACATGTAAATAGCCATGACAGGTCCTCTTTATACTCCTATATACATGTATAGAGCCATGACATGTCCTCTTTATACTCCTATATACATGTATAGAGCCATGACGTGTCCCCTTTAGCTATCATGATATAAAATAATGAATGTGTTGTTTTTTTTTGGTGGGCGTGATTTATTTGGCGGGGGGGTGGGGGGCAGCATTTCATTCTTGGTGCCAGGCAGCACAATGTCTTGGGCCGGCACTGAGTGAAGGGGTTGTGTACTTGTCTGTTGTGGTAGATTTCTAGGCAGTTGTGTGATGATTGTACAATCAGATTGTACAGAACCCGGACAAAGTGTTTGTAAAGACTTCGGGGTTTTCACCATAGAACATTCTGTGCATTAAAGTGAAAAACTTTCTGTGCCGCCGTTGGTGTCACTTCACCCAAATTTCGGGCATTCCTGGAGGGTGGGGTCACCTCCTGTCATCTCACGTTCTGTATACACAGGAGGCTCTGACACGCCTCCTCCCGGGGCTGACTCCGCCCCCCCTAACATAACAAACCTGTCTGTGTACATTAATCTGTCAGATCTCCTCTCACCTCGCCCCGGGAACGCTGCAACCAAGTGAGTGCTTCTCCTTTATTTATCTCACCGTCTGTGTCCAGACACAACCTTCTTCTTTACTTGTCACATAGAGGAGGGGGGTGGGGAGGATTAAAACCCTGCGGGGGGCTTTTGCTGTCACCTGGGGCTCTGTCATGGCTTGTTTACAATCACTCGTACCTGCGCCGGATCCCCCCCTGATCAATGCGCCGGTGGACACCTCAAGCTTCGTTCATATGGACATTTAAAAACAAATAAATGCACATATAGGTGCTCTTAAACCACTAGACCTCAGGAAGATTTACCCCCCTTTATGACCAGGCCATTTTTGCGACGTTGTACCCAAATAAAATTGTCCCCCCCCCCCCCTTTTGGTTTTTTTTTGCGCTATAAAAAAAGTGACAATTTTGGAAAAAAAAAATAATTTTTTACTTTCTGCTATACAATATATCCAATAAACTAATTTAAAAAAAAATTGAATTTCTTCATCAGTTTAGGCCAATATGTATTCTAGAGGTGCGCCAAAACCGAAAATGCAGGATGTACTTGGCCGAAAATAACAGTTTTAAAAAATATTTATATTTTTAGATATAATTGTATTATCAACTTTTTAATATCATCAATTTAAATGAATTTTTCAGCCATTAATGGCACTTTTAAACGCAAGAAATGCATTAAAATATATATAACGCATGCCTTTAAATTCTGTGTATGTCTTCACACTGGTCAGTCTCTTCCATTGCGGTGTTAAAAATCCCACTTGCCTAATTTCTGGCCAGTAAAAAAAAAAAAAAAACACCTTCCTGTTGAGATGCGTTTGAAAACGCATGCACCTGTGTTATTTTTATGATGTTTTTGAGTCAAATGACCTATAAAAAAATAAAACTAAGCGCGGCAAATTTGCTGCGAATTTTCGTTAAAATAGCTGCTAAAATGTGAATTTCCGGTGCCATTATCGGCACCTTTTTTCTCATCGGTAAAATGCCGATAACGCCATTTTTTTGGCCGATATGTTAAGCTAAATTCTGTGCATCACTTATGTATTCTGCTACTTAATAATAGCTGGAGATTTTTATTTATTTTTATATTTTTTTTTTGTGGTATTTGTTTACCTCCTGCATCTTCTTTTTTATTTAATTTTTTTCAGAATTAACGAAAAAACTTAAAATATTTTTTAAATTTTTGATATAAAATGTATCCAATAAGTAATAAAAATAAATAAAATTTCTTCATAAATTTAGGCCAATATTTATTCTGCTACAGGTCTTTGGTAAAAAAAAAAAAAAATACCAATAAGTTTTTGGTTTGTATGAATGTTCTAGCACCTACAAACTATGTGATATATCCTCGATTTTATTTTTTTAATTCAATATCATTTATTGTTCATGCATTTTTGATGTGGGAAAAAAAGCAGTCAAAGGGTTAATTTAAAGTGACAGTCACTCTTATTTAAAGTATCACTATGAGGAAATGGGTGTCAGTTTACTGTTCTAATAGTTACGAGTGTTTATGGAATCTGCCCAGGGGGGGGGGGGGGGGGTCATTGTTGTGTGATATAATGGGGAAAGTTTTGGTGTCGGGGTTAATAGTTTTATCTGAATTATTTTCAGTTAATTTTATCTGAATTATTTTCAGTTATTGATCCGGGGAGATCCATACAGTTACAGTCTGTATATCTTCTTGTGGACAATCACTAAACTTGACTTGTATGGAGATCGGGATTTGTTAAGGTTTATCGGATCCCCCCCACACCCCCAGGGGATCCATCGGGCAGAATTTTTGCAAGTTGACCACATTTAAAACATTTGCTGTCCCTGTTATTGGTAACACTCTGTTCACAGCGTTAACCCCACGTGTGTGGGGGGGGGAGGGGGGGGGTGCAGTGGCTGTTTACATACATGTGTGGGACCTGGGCCTGCGCTTACCTTTGTATGTATTGCACAGGGGCTGAGAAGTGTTTTTAGAATTTTTTATTATTATTACTTTATTGAAAAAAAATGTTATAGATATATAGATCTCTATCTCGGTAAATATTAAAAACAAATTATTTCAAATATTTATTTATAATGTATAAAATCATTTTTATTTTTTAAAATATTTGAGATATTCAATCTATTTTAATTTTTTTTTATAGAATTTTTTTAATATATATATATAAAAACCTTTTTTATATATAAAAATTATCTATATCCATCTTACACACACATCTCAGTAAATATTTTTTTTTTATATATATTTACTAAGATATGTGTGTGTGAGATGGATGAATAATTTTATTTTTTGCTATCATAAGGAGGCCCCTACGTAATTTTTTCCCCCCCTAAAAATAGAGTTTTCTCCTGGTGTTTTTTTTTTTTTTTAATATGCTGTAAAAAAAAGTGTGTGTGTGTGTGTGTGTATATATATTTTTTTTTTCTGCTATAAAACATATCCAAAAAATAGTCAAATTTCTTTATCAGTTTAGGCTTATCTCTATTTTGCTATATATTTTTGTGTGTATGTATGTGTGTGTGTGTGTGTGTCTGTGTGTGTGTGTGTGTATATGTGTATATATATATATATATAATGACCAGTAGTGGTGGCGATCAGTGACTTTTATAGTGGGGCTGCGATATTGTGGTGGAAATTTGGACACACCCCCAAGGCGGAAGTGCAGATTCACGTGTGTGTGTGTAAAATATATTTTATTTTGTAATAATTGTAGATTTTCTTTTTTTTTTTTTTTTTTTTTTTTATTTATATATCAACATATTTATATGTTATATATAGGTTTTGCTCCATGCCATTGCAATCTTGTTTCGCGTGTTACCGAATGTTTTAAACCAAATAACGAATATTTTTTTTTTTTTTTGCTGACTTTCTCAGGTCTGCAGCACCCAAGATGAATAGTGTTCCTGGATGGGCAAGGACAGGGATGGCCAGAGTCCCGGGAACAAACAAGGAAGACAATGACCCCCCCACAGAGGTGGTGGATGAGTTCAGTTTCCCTGGAAATCAACAACAACTGCTGAAGGACAGCCAAGCCCAAGTGAAGATTCTGTTCCCGGTGGTGTTTACAGTATTACCGTCCTTGGAATATGTCGGCTACGACCACCAAGCAGGGCAGAAGGGGAGAATATGGGTGCAGCTTAAAGGCAAACGGGAGGCCGTGCACAAAGCCAAGGTATGGCGACAAGTGATGTTCATGTCTTCCATGGTGGACCAAATTGTAATAAAGTACATTGATCAATGCATTTTAGACCCCCATTCATGCTTGTGTGACTAGTCATGCGACGCTGAACATGAAAGTCGCATGACAAGTTGTACCCCATGTTTTACAATGATAACATTCATATATATTATATATATAAAGTTGCAACGACTTCAAAGTAGAAAAATGCACCTCTTTGGTCTGACTTTCATGCCACTTGAGGGCCATAGACTTCAATGTTAACCCTCAAAAGTTGCATGAAAGTCGTACCTGATTGTTTTACATGCAACAGTGGGTCCTACAAGTTGCATCCAAGTCACACTCATCCAAAGTCGCACAAGTGTGAATGATGCCTTAGTGTTTTTAGGTTGGATAGTATATTCTTTTACATCATACATTGTACTCTTTATTTATTACAGGTACTTGTATAGTGCCACCAATTTATGCAACACTTTTCACATCACATACATTTTTCACATCAGTCCCTGCCCTCAAGAGCTTACGATCTGAGGTTCTAACTCACATTCATTCATACACATACTAGAGCCAATTTAGACTGGAGCCACTTGACCTCTACCAGCAAGTCTTTGGAGTGTGGGAGGAAACCAGAGTAACCGGAAGAAACCCACGCAGGCACAGGGAGAACATGCAAACTCCAGGCAGGTAATTTCAAGGCTCCACAAGGTTAAAGTTAGAGCTGCAACTAACGATTATTTTCATAATCGATTAATCGGCCGATTATTTTTTCGATTAATCGGATAAAATCATTAAAAAAACGTAATGTGAAATTTTTGGGTTCTAGTAATGAAAAAACGAAGTGTTACACTCAAAAAGCGTTTAATATTGCACAACTTTGCAGCAATACAAAAAAAAAACATTCTGAAAAGAGGCAAACTACTGTTTAAGAAAGTTTGTGTTGGAATGTAAAAAAGTCAACATGTTGAGATGCTGTGGGCTAAGGCTGGCTCTCTTTTTACAAAGTATGTTACCTGCAGCAGAGAAGAGGCGCTCTGATGGAGTGGAGGTGCCTGGAATGCACAAGAATGATTTTGCGAGTTTTGCCAATGTTGGAAATTTCTCTTGGTTATTTCTCCACCAAGCCAAAGGGTTTCCCTCCTTTGGAAGTGGCTTTTCAGCAAAATAAGCTTGCACTTCATTTCGGACTTGTGTGTTAATATCCTCCTCAAGTTGCCCCTCTTCCTCTTCACTGCTGCCCCCAGACTCCAGGAGTATATCAAGTAGAGAATGAGAATGAGATGATGTAGATGTTGAGGCCTCAGCATCTGTAATTACAGGCGACGTGGTGCTCACCATCTCCCTTCTTAAAGCAAGCGCCTCTGTCTGTACTTTTGCCTGCACATTTATGATCTGTTCTGGTGATAAAAATTTTCGTTTTCTAAATCGTGGGTCCAGGGCAGCGGAAAGGATTACGGTGTTTGGGACGTGTTCAAGGATCCCCTTCCATCTGCTTTGAAGTTGCTCCGTTGCAGTGGCTTGGAAGCTCTTTAGTGGAGACGATTCAAAGGAAGCACCTTCATTGGACCGCAACAGCCCCTTTACCAGTGCAGGCACAGATGATAGGGTAACATATTCTTGGCCACTCATGAATACAGTGGCGCATTCAAAGGGCTTAAGAGCACTGGAAAGTTCTTCAAGAATACTCCACTGGTCTGGTTTTAAGTCCAGATAATGTTTGCCCCTTTGTGTAACTGATGGGTCAGACAGAGTTGCAGTTACCGGCCACCTTTGTTCAATGAGTCGTTCGACCATATAGTAGGTGCTATTCCATCTTGTGCTCACATCTTGAAGAAGCTTGTGCTCAGATGTCCCCATTTGCTTTTGTTTCTCCTTCAATTTGCTGCTGGCTAGCTCACTTTTTTTTAAATGTTCAACTAGTCCTCTTGCAGCACTAACGGCTCTCTCAATTCCAGAGTTCTTTAACGCAGCACCGATCACCAGCTGCAAGGTGTGGCCAGTGCAGCGGATACTGGCCCAGCCATGCGTGTCCGCCAAGATTTTCACAGCAGCCACAATATTTGCACCATTGTCATGCACAATGGCAATTATTTTCTGAGGTGGAATTTCAAATTTTCCAGTGACCTCCTCCAACCATTCGGCAATATTTGCTGCTGTATGTCTGTCTTCTAGAAGCATGTTAGTGAGGCAGATAGAAATCATCCTCCAGTCCTCCGCTATGTAGTGGCATGTGATGCCAAGGAAAGCCTCGGTCGCTATACTTGTCCATATGTCTGCAGTAATGGCAATTCTGCTTTCATTAGCGCTGATGGCGTCCTTCACATTCCGAAATACCTCCTGGTACTTTCTCTCCACTAATTTAGTAAAATGGGTTCTTGATGGTAAAGTATATCCAGGGTTCAGTACACTGATCATGCTTTTAAATCCTCGGTCTTCAACCATGGACAGTGGCCGCATTTCGGTGACTAGCATTTTCATGACAGAATCTGTTATCATTGCTGATTGTTGGGGAGTGCAGGGACGATTTTGCTGCACAAACTCTGTCATGGTGCGCTGTTTCCTTCTGCAATGAAAAAGATAATGATGATTAGTTTGCAGGAAAAGCCATTTCTGTGTAACTCAACTCAATATAAAATTTGAGTTAAACTTACTGTGATGTTTCACCTTCCTCTGGGAACCCCACGTGTTTCCGCTTCATGTGTTCGTTCATGGTTGTTGTGCTTCCATGCCATGTAAGTTCCGTTTTGCAAAGTTTGCAGATGACCACCTTCTTTACAGAATTTAAAGTAAAATGCTCCCATGCCTTAGAACTTTTGGGCCGTACACCTTTTTCTGAGCTCATTGTGTCAGACTCGGCAGCACCCTCTGCCATTTTTACGTATTTTTTTTTCTTTACAGCTACAAACAAAAAAGAAAGTGCAACTGCAATTAAATTAATATTATGTATTGTATAGTTTTATAAACATAAATGATTCTTCAATTATATTTATGCACTGCTATTCCTCCCGGGAACACCAAATGATGGGGCACTATTCCTCCCAGGAACACCATATAATGGGGCACTATGCCTCCCAGAAACACAAAATGATGGGGCACTATTCCTCCCAGGAATACCAAATGATGGGGCACTAGTCCCCTCTCCCAGGAACACCAATGGGGCACTATTAGTATTCCCCCCTCCCAGGAACACCAATGGGGCACTATTCCCCCCTCCCAGGAACACCAATGGGGCATTATTCCCTCTCCTCCCCCAGGGACACCAACAGGGCACTATTCCCCCCTCCCAGGAACAACAATGCGGCACTTTTACCCTCCCCTTCCCCAGGAACACCAATGGGGTGATAAACAATAAATATATGAATGTTTAATATTGGTACAGTAACCAGCGCAAGCATAAAATCAAGTCCCTATCTTGAGTTTAAGTACTGCTGACAAGGAACCAACTCAGCAATGTGGTCACAGGGTTAAATGAAAAACCTGAGCGGCGTTGATTAATAGCTCATTCATATATTTATTGGGTACTGCATTGTATTGTGCATTATTGTGGTATTGCACTGGTACTTTTTCTACCTTTTTTTACAAGCTGAAGGCTAGTATCCTCAGTTCTCACGGCTGCTTCTCTCTTCTCGTCTCTGTTTCCTCGAGGCAGTAGCGGGCGGGGCTCAGAAGTTGAGGAGTGCTGACACGAGAAGAAGCGTGGAGAGGCGGCGCGGACGTGCCTCGTCATACGGCGGCGCGGACGTGCCTCGTCATACGGCGGCGCGGACGTGCCTCGTCATACGGCGGCGCGGACGTGCCTCGTCATACGGCGCAGACAATGCTGGACATGAGGATTACTTTAGCAAGGTGCGGACGAACCAACTAATCGATAATGGAAATCGTTGACAACGATTTCCATTATCGATTATTATCGATATTATCGATTAATCGTTTCAGCTCTAGTTAAAGTGATTGTAAACTTTTTCTCTTATCATCCGTGGACGATTTAAGGAGCTGCGTCTGTCTATTGATGTCAGAGAAAATAGGATTTTTTGTAATCAACGTAAAATCCTTTTCTCTTATCGTCCATGGACGGACACGGCTCCTTAAATCTTTACAAGGTTATGTTCCCTGTTTACCCTCTCCTGTAAACAGGGAACATAACCCACTTGTTAAGATTTAAGGAGTTGCGTCCATCCATGGACGATAAGAGAAAATATGATTTTTTTTGTACTCCCCGTAAAATCCTTTTCTCTGACGTCAATGGACGGACGCAGCTCCTTAAATCTTAACAAGTGGGTATGTTCCCTGTTTACAGGAGAGGGTAAACGGGGAACATAACCCACTTGTCAAGATTTAAAGAGCTGTGTCCGTCTATTGACGTCAGAGAAAAGGATTTTACTGCAAGTACAAAAAAATCCTTTTTTTATAGCACACAGGGTAATACTCACCTGCTCGGTGCAGTGGAATTGCACGAATTGTCCCCGAACCTCCTCTTCTGGGGTCCCCCCCCCCCTGCAGGTGCTCCTGGCTCCTCCTCTTCTCAGTGTACCACTATAGAAAGCTGCTTCCAATCATGGAACACCTGCTGACTCGATCCTGTGCTGCGCTGCCTGTATTCATAGATATAGACAGCACGGCTTTGCCTCGTCGCAGGATTTGATTGACAGCGGCGGGAAGCCAGTGGCCTCAGCAAAGCCCGCGAGACCAGGAAATAATGGCAGAGAGCTGCAGGCGGGCACTGGATTGAGCGAGGTGAATCTGTCACTGGTCTTGCAGTGTCCGGCCCCCCTGAGCCCCGATTATTTTTTATTTTTTTTGTGGGCGTGATCCCGCGTGACTCTCATCACAGCTTCTCGGCTCTTCATTGGATAGATTGATAGCAGCGCAGCCATTGGCTCCCGCTGCTGGCAATCAAATCCAATGACGCGGCCGGGTCATACACTCAGAGTCTATGGACGCCGAGTGTATGACACAGGAGCGCTCCCGCACGGTAAACCCCTCAGGAGAGAGCTTCTCCTAGGGGTTATCTAATGCGGGGAGGAGCCGCCGTCGGACCCCAGAAGAGGAGGATCGGGGGCCACTCTGTGCAAAATGATCTGCACAGTGGAGGCAAGTATGACATGTTTGTTGTTTTTTTTTTTTTTAA
Organism: Rana kukunoris; assembly: GCA_029574335.1. Taxonomy (NCBI): domain Eukaryota; kingdom Metazoa; phylum Chordata; class Amphibia; order Anura; family Ranidae; genus Rana; species Rana kukunoris. Next base: position 40,472,537 of record CM056051.1, read on the forward strand.
ACCTTTACAACCACTTTTAGGATTTGTAAGTTGCAATATATTTATTGTTTTCGGGTTGAAGTACTTCCTTGCGTTGAATGCAACAAAAGGCGAAAAAATGGTCGGCGCGCGGCGGAAGGTGTGCATATATAGTATAAAATTCCCCGGCATTCCACCCTTCTAGGTGGCAAGGAGGACCCCTCTAAATGGGTTTCTATTTACAGTGACTGGTTCACAGTTTGCAAATATGACGGAAGAGGGAGTGTCCGCAGCTGCATATTTTCTCACATTCCCCACCGGATTACCCACAGAGCCGGATCGTTTACTGCTTGCAGCTTGTCAGCGGCTCATTTCTCTGTGACAAATCAGGTGATGCTGTGCTTTACCTGTGTGACAAGGCTGGCAGCAGCTGTGATATCATTGTCCCTCAGTCTGGTGACACGTGGATTTGTCACGTGTGTGTCGTTGGTTGGTTTTTATGTGAAGTACGCTCCCCCCCCCTCTTTTTTTTATATATATATAGCCGATATCAGGTTCCGATATTTGGGACATATTAAAAAAAATTTTTTTAAATAAACACAATTTTCTACACAAATATTGTGTAAAGTGAACATCTTGGGCCTCTTTCACATAAGCCCGCCCAGATCCGCCTGTCCGTTTTTCAGGCAGATCCGAGCAGGCAACCCATTGAACTCCTATGGGCAGGCGGATTTTGGCAGAGATGTGTCTGCTGACACTCACCTGCCATCCGATCCACTAAAAACAGACGTATGGCAATACGTTCATCCATCCGTCTATCAGATCGGATAAGATCTGATGAAAACGGACATGCTGCCCATTCTCTAATGATCTCCCCATAGAAATCAGTGGGGCTCCGAAGGGTCCCTCCCCGCTTAGTGAGCAGAGATGGACCTGTCATCCGCCGGCAGGGGTATCTTCTAGGGAAGAGGAGGAGGAGCAGAGAGGCATTTTTCTAGGGAAGAGGAGGAGGAGCAGAGAGGCATTTTCTAGGGAAGAGGAGGAGGAGCAGAGAGGCATTTTCTAGGGAAGAGGAGGAGGAGCAGAGAGGCATTTTCTAGGGAAGAGGAGGAGGAGCAGAGAGGCATTTTCTAGGGAAGAGGAGGAGGAGCAGAGAGGCATTTTCTAGGGAAGAGGAGGAGGAGCAGAGAGGCATTTTCTAGGGAAGAGGAGGAGGAGCAGAGAGGCATTTTCTAGGGAAGAGGAGGAGGAGCAGAGAGGCATTTTCTAGGGAAGAGGAGGAGGAGCAGAGAGGCATTTTCTAGGGAAGAGGAGGAGGAGCAGAGAGGCATTTTCTAGGGAAGAGGAGGAGGAGCAGAGAGGCATTTTCTAGGGAAGAGGAGGAGGAGCAGAGAGGCATTTTCTAGGGAAGAGGAGGAGGAGCAGAGAGGCATTTTCTAGGGAAGAGGAGGAGGAGCAGAGAGGCATTTTCTAGGGAAGAGGAGGAGGAGCAGAGAGGCATTTTCTAGGGAGGAGGAGGAGAGGAGGAGCAGCAGAGAGGATTTTCTAGGGAGAGGAGGAGGAGGAGGAGCAGAGAGGCATTTTCTAGGGAGGAGGAGGAGGAGGAGCAGAGAGGCATTTTCTAGGGAGGAGGAGGAGCAGAGAGGCATTTTCTAGGGAAGAGGAGGAGGAGCAGCAGAGAGGCATTTTCTAGGGAAGAAGAGGAGGAGGAGGAGGAGCAGAGAGGCATTTTCTAGGGAAGAGGAGGAGGAGGAGCAGAGAGGCATTTTCTAGGGAAGAGGAGGAGGAGGAGAGCAGAGAGGCATTTTCTAGGGAAGAGGAGGAGGAGCAGAGAGGCATTTTCTAGGGAAGAGGAGGAGGAGGAGCAGCAGAGAGGCATTTTCTAGGGAGGAGGAGGAGGAGCAGAGAGGCATTTTCTAGGGAAGAGGAGGAGGAGGAGGAGCAGAGAGGCATTTTCTAGGGAAGAAGAGGAGGAGGAGGAGGAGCAGAGAGGCATTTTCTAGGGAAGAGGAGGAGGAGGAGCAGAGAGGCATTTTCTAGGGAAGAGGAGGAGGAGGAGGAGGAGCAGAGAGGCATTTTCTAGGGAAGAGGAGGAGGAGGAGCAGAGAGGCATTTTCTAGGGAAGAGGAGGAGGAGGAGGAGCAGAGAGGCATTTTCTAGGGAAGAGGAGGAGGAGGAGCAGAGAGGCATTTTCTAGGGAAGAGGAGGAGGAGGAGCAGAGAGGCATTTTCTAGGGAAGAGGAGGAGGAGGAGCAGAGAGTCATTTTCTGGGGAGGAGGAGGAGGAGGAGCAGAGAGGCATTTTCTAGGGAAGAGGAGGAGGAGGAGCAGAGAGGCATTTTCTAGGGAAGAGGAGGAGGAGCAGAGAGGCATTTTCTAGGGAAGAGGAGGAGGAGCAGAGAGGCATTTTCTAGGGAAGAGGAGGAGGAGCAGAGAGGCATTTTCTAGGGAAGAGGAGGAGGAGGAGCAGAGAGGCATTTTCTAGGGAAGAGGAGGAGGAGGAGCAGAGAGGCATTTTCTAGGGAAGAGGAGGAGGAGCAGAGAGGCATTTTCTAGGGAAGAGGAGGAGGAGCAGAGAGGCATTTTCTAGGGAAGAGGAGGAGGAGGAGCAGAGAGGCATTTTCTAGGGAGGAGGAGGAGGAGCAGAGAGGCATTTTCTAGGGAAGGAGGAGGAGGAGGAGCAGAGAGGCATTTTCTAGGGAGAGGAGGAGGAGGAGCAGAGAGGCATTTTCTAGGGAGAGGAGGAGGAGGAGCAGAGAGGCATTTTCTAGGGAAGAGAGGAGGAGGAGGAGCAGAGAGGCATTTTCTAGGGAAGAGGAGGAGGAGGAGGAGGAGCAGAGAGGCATTTTCTAGGGAAGAGGAGGAGGAGCAGCAGAGAGGCATTTTCTAGGGAAGAGGAGGAGGAGGAGCAGAGAGGCATTTTCTAGGGAAGAGGAGGAGGAGCAGAGAGGCATTTTCTAGGGAAGAGGAGGAGGAGGAGCAGCAGAGAGGCATTTTCTAGGGAGGAGGAGGAGGAGCAGAGAGGCATTTTCTAGGGAGAGGAGGAGGAGGAGGAGCAGAGAGGCATTTTCTAGGGAGAGGAGGAGGAGGAGGCAGCAGAGAGGCATTTTCTAGGGAAGAGGAGGAGGAGGAGCAGAGAGGCATTTTCTAGGGAAGAGGAGGAGGAGGAGGAGCAGAGAGGCATTTTCTAGGGAAGAGGAGGAGGAGGAGCAGAGAGGCATTTTCTAGGGAAGAGGAGGAGGAGGAGGAGCAGAGAGGCATTTTCTAGGGAAGAGGAGGAGGAGGAGCAGAGAGGCATTTTCTAGGGAAGAGGAGGAGGAGGAGCAGAGAGGCATTTTCTAGGGAAGAGGAGGAGGAGGAGGAGCAGAGAGGCATTTTCTAGGGAAGAGGAGGAGGAGGAGCAGAGAGGCATTTTCTAGGGAAGAGGAGGAGGAGGAGGAGCAGAGAGGCATTTTCTAGGGAAGAGGAGGAGGAGCAGAGAGGCATTTTCTAGGGAAGAGGAGGAGGAGCAGAGAGGCATTTTCTAGGGAAGAGGAGGAGGAGGAGCAGAGAGGCATTTTCTAGGGAAGAGGAGGAGGAGCAGAGAGGCATTTTCTAGGGAAGAGGAGGAGGAGCAGAGAGGCATTTTCTAGGGAAGAGGAGGAGGAGCAGAGAGGCATTTTCTAGGAGCAGAGAGGCATTTTCTAGGGAAGAGGAGGAGGAGGAGCAGCAGAGAGGCATTTTCTAGGGAAGAGGAGGAGGAGGAGGAGCAGCAGAGAGGCATTTTCTAGGGAAGAGGAGGAGGAGGAGGAGCAGCAGAGAGGCATTTTCTAGGGAAGAGGAGGAGGAGCAGCAGAGAGGCATTTTCTAGGGAAGAGGAGGAGGAGCAGCAGAGAGGCATTTTCTAGGGAAGAGGAGGAGGAGGAGGAGCAGAGAGGCATTTTCTAGGGAAGAGGAGGAGGAGGAGCAGAGAGGCATTTTCTAGGGAAGAGGAGGAGGAGGAGGAGCAGAGAGGCATTTTCTAGAAGAGGAGGAGGAGGAGGAGCAGAGAGGCATCTTCTAGGGAAAAGGAGGAGGAGGAGGAGGAGCAGCAGAGAGGCATCTTCTAGGGAAGAGGAGGAGGAGCAGCAGAGAGGCATCTTCTAGGGAAGAGGAGGAGCAGCAGAGAGGCATTTTCTAGGAAAGAGGAGGAGGAGCAGAGAGGCATCTTCTAGGGAGGGAAGGAGGAGGAGCAGAGAGGCATCTTCTAGGGAGGGAACCTCCTTCCATCAGCCAGGGCATTGAAATGGATCGTGGGTGGGTCTTCAAGCATGACAATGACCCAAAACACACAACAAAGTAGCTCAAGAAAAAGCACATTAAGGTCCTGGAGTGGCCTAGCCAGTCTCCTGACCTTAATCCCATAGAAAATATGTGGAGGGAGCTAAAGGTTCGAGTTACCAAACTTCAGCCTCAAAATCTTAAAGGGGTTGTAAAGGTAAAAGTTTTTTTTACCTTAATGCATCCTGTATCACGGGAGCGCTCGCAAAAGCTTTGCACCATGCGAGCTCGCATGAAGGTAGAAAGCTTTTACGAGGAGGAGCCGAGGGACCCCAGAAGACAGCGTTCGGGGACACTCTGTGCAAAATGAGTGGAGTTAAAGCGGAGCTCCAGCCGCGAATTTTTTTTTTTTTTAAAGTCAGCAGCTACTAACAGTGTAGCTGCTGACTTTAAATAAGGACACTTACCTGTCCTAGGCACCCGCGCTGACGGCCCCCCCCCGATGCCGGTCCCACGATCGCTCCGGGTCCCGCGCCGCCATTCACACTATGGGAAACAGGCAGTGAAGCCACACAGTTCCCAGATAGCAGCGCGCCCCATTCACAAGGAGAAGGAGAAGAAGAAAAGGCACCGCGGAGTGGAAGAGGCAGATTACGGACTTCCGCATAGCAACAGGTATTTCGGGTGAGTATTTTTTTTTTTTTTTTCAGGTTTTTTTTTTTTTTTTTTAAACAACATGGCAAAGTGTTGTTTTCCTGGGTGGAGCTCCGCTTTAAGTATAACATGTTATTTACAAAAAAAAAATATTCCTGACTTTCATGTTCCTTTAATGACTTGGAGAGGATCTGCAAAGAGGACAAAATCCCTCCTGAGATGTGCGAACCTGGAGGCCAACTACAAGAAACGTCTGACCTCTGCGATCGCCATCAAGGGTTTCTCCGAGTACTAAGTCGTGTTTTGCGAAGGGGTCAAATACTTATTTCACTCCTTTTAAAATGCAACTCAGTTTAACTTTTTTGAAATGCATTTTTCTGGATATTTTTGTTGTTCTGTCTCTCTCACTGTTAAAATAAACCGACCATTAAAATCATAGCCTGGTCATTTCTTTGTCAGTGGGCAAACGTACAAAATCAGCAGGCGGGTCAAATACTTTTTTTGTGTGTTTAAAAAAAAAAAACTGTCCTTGCTGCTGAGTTGAAACATCATAGACTTGTAAAAGTGTCCGTGTTTTAATATTAATGCACACACACACAGCCACGTGGATTGGCTGATCTGCATGTCGGAATGCGTGTGACAAGGTGCGGTGTTTTGGAAATCCCTGACCGCGTACAATGAGGAAGTCTATCACAGCCCAGTCACTGGTATACAGGAAGTCTTTGCGCTCTTGCGGTGGGACAAAGGGAAGTGTTTGCTAATAGGTTGCTACAGTTGGGAAAATCCACCGGGCGCCTCCTGGATTGTGCGAGAATTTTTATTTTTGTGTCAATGACACTTCCTATAATGAGGCCACCTTTTTATTGAACATGGTGGAACTTGATGTAATCCCCAACAATGAACTTCTCTTCTTTTTTTTTGTTCCTTTTTATAAAAAATGTATTAAAGCCCCGCTCCGTAATGGTGGTAATGGCAAACGTGCGACAATGGTCACGAGCGTCTGAGAGGAGACTGCAGGAGACCAGTCACACTTTTTTTCTTTTTTTTTTACGAACACCAGTGCATTGTCACCATAACTGGTGTCATCATATAACTGGTGTGGGCGGTGATCAGGAACACTGACTGCTGGTGACAGTATGTAAAAATTGTTTCTTTGAAAAATATACCCATATGACCAGAGCAGTACAGTGTTGCCATAGTGACACTGTACTACTCTGGAGAGGTGATCCGGATTTTTCATTTTTTATTTTTTTTTGCACATTGTGATTGCTTATAACTAGGGTTGTCCCCCCCCCCCCCCCCCATATTGCAGCCATGTCCTGTCCCCAATACCTGTATATATGATGCCGCCGCCGTTAATCTCCCTGCATTATAGCGTAGGGCCGCGCGCGCATTACAAGCTTTCGTTGTGAATACTTGTAAAGCGCGCGCCGCCATGCATAGACACTCCCCCTTGCTCGTGATTGGACGGATCCCTCCAATCCCGAGAAGGGGTGTGTCTATACATGGCGGTGCGCGGCGCCCAACGAAAGCTTGTAATGCGCGCGCGGCCCTACGCTATAATGCAGGGGGATTAACGGCGGTGGCGGCTGCATCATATATACAGGTATGGGGACCATACATGGCTGCATTATGTGGGGGACCATACATGGCTGCATTATGTGGGGGACCATACATGGCTGCATTATGTGGGGGACCATACATGGCTGCATTATGTGGGGGACCATACATGGCTGCATTATGTGGGGGACCATACATGGCTGCATTATGTGGGGGACCATACATGGCTGCAATATGTGGGGGACCATACATGGCTGCAATATGTGGGGGACCATACATGGCTGCAATATGTGGGGGACCATACATGGCTGCATTATGTGGGGGACCATACATGGCTGCATTATGTGGGGGACCATACATGGCTGCATTATGTGGGGGACCATACATGGCTGCAATATGTGGGGGACCATACATGGCTGCAATATGTGGGGGACCATACATGGCTGCAATATGTGGGGACACATTTAAAAAAAGTATCGGTATTCGGGTTTTGGCGACTACTTGAAAAAAAAAGTATCGGTACTTGTACTCGGTCCTAAAAAAGTGGTATCGGGACAACCCTACTTATAACAGTGATGATTGTTACAACATGGTTTTCATTCATTTACAACCATTCTCTGGGTGCTATTGTGATGAGCTGTGATTGGCCACAGCTAATACCATGGTACAGATGGGCTGTGATTTGCCCCGTCTGTACCATGTGATCAATCGGAGATCAACACAAAAAATAATATGAATGGAAGCCATTGCCTTTTTTGTACAATTTGTGTACAGATAATTTTTTATGAATGGATGCCATTTTATCAGTACTATTGTGATTAGCCATAGTTACAGAGGAAGTAAACCCTCACAATTAAAAAAAAAACCCTGCAAGAGCAAGGCATAATGAGCTAGTATGCACAGCATACTAGCTCATTATGTGGCACTTACCTGAGATCGAAGCCCTCCTCGGTCCCGCCGCCGTGTCCCCTCGGACTTTCTTCCTGTTATCGCATGCGCCGTAGACGCTGGTGCATTCCTTTCTGCATATATCTCCTAAACCGTGTAGGTTTAGTAGATATTGCAAACACCTACAGGTAAGCCTTAATCTAGGCTTACATGTAGGTGAAAGTGGTTTAGAAGGGCTTACAACCACTTTAAATGGAGTGGCCCCGATCCTCGTCTTCTGGGGTCCCCCAGCGACGCTCCTCCCCGCATCAGGAAACGCTCTCCTTGGGGGTATATGTGCGGGCAAGCTCTCGAGTCCAGCTTTTGCGTCTGTAGACGCAGAAAACCCCGGTACCCGTGTCCATTGGATTTGATTGACAGCAGCAGGAGCCAATGGCTGTACTGCTATCAATCTATCCAATCGGGACACCAGCTAGAGCTAGTGTGTGCTTGTTCCTGGCCGGAGAAAGACAGGGTTCAGGTAAGTATAAGGGGGGCACTGAGGGGCTGCTACATGACAGGAAGTTTTTCACTTTAATGCATAGAATGCATTAAAGCGGAGTTCCACCCAAAATTGGAACTTCTGCTAATCCCACTCCTCACCCCCTTACATGCCACATTTGGCATGTAATTTTTTTTGGGGGGGTAGTGGGGGCTTTAGGAGGAGTGGTACTTCCTCTCCCACTTCCTGCTTCCGCCGAGGGGCTGGTTAGGCGATTAAGCTTAATCGCCTACAGCAGCCCGTCCCTGTAGGCAATCGCATGGGACACTGACAGGTCCCATGCGATCGCCTGTCCAATCAGCGGCGGGCCACGCCGCTCACGCATGCGCAGTGGGCGCCCGGCCGTGAAGCCGAAGGCTGTCACGGTCAGGTGCCCACAGTTGCAATGAGGATGCCGGCCGGGGAGGGGGGGCAGAGGAGCCGAGGAGCCGGAGTGTGGGATGACCCTGGAAGGACGTCATCCTGTAAAGTTCACCCAGGATCGTAGCACTCCTACTCGGCCGTCCTTCATCTATAGCAGGGGTCTCCAAACATTCTAAACAAAGGGCCGGTTTATTTTCCTTCAGACTCTTGGAGGGCCAGACTTTGGCCAACGGGGGGTGGAAATTTTCCTGGCATCAGTGGGACTAAACATCTGGTATTAGGGGGTGGAATAGTTCCCCATCGTTGACATCATAGGGAGGAATAGTGGTGTTAGTGGGAGAAATGGTGCTTTACTGTCAGTGTCAGATGGCAGAATAGTGTCTCGTATCAGTGAGAGAGATAGTGCCTCAAGGGCCGGATAAATGCAAGCAAAGGGCCGCATCCGGCCCTCGGGCCGCAGTTTGGAGACCACTGATCTATAGGCTCGGTGGGAAGCGGTTAAATGTAGTGGCACAGATGACCATTCAGCGCGGTCTCTTCTACAATAAAATGCCCCTACCTGCCTGTTCGCCATCTCCTCCGGTGCTGTAAACTGAGCTGCATGCGCAGATCTGCTCAGGTATGATGTACTAGGGAGTGAAAATAACATAATCATTTGTTTGTGTTTTTTTTGTACATGCTGAGGAACCCAATAAGGAATAACTCCAATGACACGCTTCCTCTGTCTTTTAGGAATACATCACGGGGCTCAGCGACCCGGAAATGGTCGCGATGGAGACCTACCCGAAGGAGATGCACTGCATTTTTGTCGGAGCCCACCGCTTCTTCCTTCACGCGCTCATCAGGGACAGTTGCGCCAGCATCACCGTACTGGAAATCGGAGTCCTGACCCTCAAAGGGGGAACGGAACCGGTAGTGATGACCCAGAGCAAAGTGCAGTAGTTCGTCAACATTTTCAGAGGCAACATAAGCGTGGCCCCCGATAAAGAGCCGGAGGTGAAAATAAAGTTTAAGGTTTTTGTCGAGGCTCACGCCGATAAATACACCATGGACTTGTTGCTGCTGCCCAGCGCGTTGAAGGAGGAGCTGCTGGTCCTGTTGGCGAACGACCACTATCTGGTTGCACAGGACGACTCCGATCTCGAGATAAGCGTTGTGAACGCCGGCGCCAACGATCGGCAACCTGGTAGCCCAGATGAGGCTAGAACTAAGACCCCCGTGACTATGCTAAGCTGTCAGCTGGACTCTTTATTTCCCGGGGTCCCTCCGTCAAACCAATCCTGCTGCTCCACTCAACAAGAGCGATTAAACGTAAAAAGGCGAGGCTCCGAGAGAAAAAACGAGTGCCGGAAGAAGCAGTCTGTGTGGATGGCTAAGGAAGAGTCTAGAACTAAAAGGCTAGAGGCAGAAAGGACTTCAACAAAAAATGTAGGCTTTGTAGCCAGAGGCACATCAAGTCCTCCGATGCCCAAGCGATTCCAAGCTTTCGATGCCCCAGGACCTTCACATGTGCCCCCTGCCAGAATTGTAAGGAAGATACCCGTCACCTCTAACCATAATGAGGCTTTTATGGCCAACCCCTGGAACAATGAATCTAGACCTACAGCACATGGGGGGCAAGCAAAGCCTGAACCATCCATAACCAGAGTACAGAGGTTTCTCACAATGATTAAAACGCCTTATAAACTAGAACTGAAAAATAAAGCGGGGAGAGAAGACCTGAAGCACATCATCATTGATGGAAGTAATGTAGCTATGAGGTTAGTGTTCTTTGTTTGCATATTGTATGCTTAGTGTTACTAAACCTAGGACCCTGAATTTACTTTATCTCAGTATTGGTGAACCTTGGCACCCCAAATGTTTTGGAACTACATTTCCCATGATGCTTATGTACTCTGCAGTGCAGCTGAGCATCATGGGAAATGTAGTTCTAAAACATCTGGGGGGCCAAGGTTCGCCATCACTGGTCTACCACAGTACACAGAACATTGAAATGCAATTATTTTAGTAAATCTAAAACGGCCAAATATATAGTATATAGCAGTCTTGTGGCCAGGGCCATCCTAATAGCATCATGGGCCCCTGGGCAAAGTAATGCACTGGGGCCCCTAGCCTGAATCAGATTTCTCTATCACAGTCCCCCCCTTATATCGGGTGTCCCCCCGTCCCAGAGCTCCCCTTGTATCGGGTGTCCCCCGTCCCAGAGCTCCCCCTTGTATCGGGTGTCCCCCCGTCCCAGAGCTCCCCTTGTATCGGGTGTCCCCCCGTCCCAGAGCTCCCCTTGTATCGGGTGTCCCCCCGTCCCAGTGCTCCCCTTGTATCGGGTGTCCCCCCGTCCCAGTGCTCCCCTTGTATCGGGTGTCCCCCCGTCCCAGTGCTCCCCTTGTATCGGGTGTCCCCCCGTCCCAGTGCTCCCCTTGTATCGGGTGTCCCCCCGTCCCAGTGCTCCCCTTGTATCGGGTGTCCCCCCGTCCCAGTGCTCCCCTTGTATCGGGTGTCCCCCCGTCCCAGTGCTCCCCTTGTATCGGGTGTCCCCCCGTCCCAGTGCTCCCCTTGTATCGGGTGTCCCGTCCCCCCCCCGTCCCAGTGCTCCCCTTGTATCGGGTGTCCCGTCCCCCCCCCGTCCCAGTGCTCCCCTTGTATCGGTGTGTCCCGTCCCCCCCCCCCCCCGTCCCAGTGCTCCCCTTGTATCGGGTTCCCCCCCCCCGTCCCAGTGCTCCCCTTGTATCGGGTGTCTACACGTCCCATGAGGCATTGTAAAACTCTGACATTCACAGATATCACTAGGCATGATGGAAATTGTAGTTCCTGAGCAAATGGAGGGCCATAGTTTGGGGACCCCTGCTTTACTGCATATACAGACTGATTTTACTGTTGAGGGTTTAGTAACACTTTAAAGTGATATTAAAGGTAATTTTTTTTTATATATATATAACTGGTCATACTTGCCTACTCAGTGTAATGGTTTTGCACTGAGCAGCTCTGATTCTCCTCTTCTGGGGCCCCCTGCTGTCACTGCTGGCTACTCCCTCTTTCGAGTACCCCTCCAGGCAAGTTGCTTGCTACAAGGGGTACTTATGCAGGCTCAATCCCGAGCTGCAATGTGCGTCTATTGACACACAGAGTGCGACTTGGCTCCCTCCTCACTGGAGTTGATTGCATGACGATCAAAACCTTCTGTGTGCAGCACCTCCCTATAATTCACCTGAGCCCGCTTTCTCCCCAGTGATGTGCATGAGTGCCTCGGCCATCCGGGACTTGCCCTCTTGATTGGTTGAGACACAGCAGCGGCGCCATTGGCTCCTTCTGCTGCCAGTCAGCCAATTAAGAGAGAGCAGGGCCGAACCGTGGCTTCTTGTCTGAATGGACACAGGGAGCTGCGGTTCGGCTTGGGTGCCCCAAAGCAAGCTACTTGCTGTGGGGGGCCCTCGTCGGAAGGGAGGGGCCAGGAGCACAGAGGAGGGGCCTAGGAAGAGGAGGGGCCTGAAAAGAGGAGGACAGAGGAGGGGCCTGAAAAGAGGAGGAGGGGGGGCCTGAAAAGAGGAGGAGGGGGGGCCTGAAAAGAGGAGGAGGGGGGGCCTGAAAAGAGGGGGGCCTGGAGGAGGGGGGGGGCCTGAAAAGAGGAGGAGGGGGGGCCTGAAAGAGGAGGAGGGGGGGCCTGAAAAGGAGGAGGGGGGGGGGCCTGAAAAGAGGAGGAGGGGGGGCCTGAAAGAGAGGAGGAGGGGGGGGGGGGCCTTGAAAAAGAGGAGGAGGGGGGGGGGGGGGCCTGAAAAAGGAGGAGGAGGGGGGGCCTGAGAAGAGGAGGAGGGGGGGGGGGGGGCCTTGAAAAGAGGAGGAGGAGGGGGGGGGGGGGGGGCCTTGAAAAGAGGAGGAGGAGGGGGGGGGGCCTTGAAAGAGAGGAGGAGGGGGGGGGGGCCTTGAAAAGGGGGGGGGTGGGTGGGGGGGGGGGCCTTGAGGAGGAGGAGGGGGGGGGGGGGGCCTTGAAAAGAGGAGGAGGAGGGGGGGGGGCCTTGAAAAGAGGAGGAGGAGGGGGGGGGGGGGCCTTGAAAAGGGAGGAAGAGGAGGAGGAGGGTGGGGGGGGGGCCTTGAAAAGAGGAGGAGGAGGGGGGGGGGGCCTTGAAAAGAGGAGGAGGAGGGGGGGGGGGCCTTGAAAAGAGGAGGAGGAGGGGGGGGGGCCTTGAAAAGAGGAGGAGGGGGGGGGGGGCCTTGAAAAGAGGGGAGGGGGGGGGGGGCCTTGAAAAGAGGGGGAGGGGGGGGGGGGGCCTTGTGAAAGAGGAGGAGGAGGGGGGGGGGCCTTGAAAAGAGGAGGAGGAGGGGGGGGGGCCTTGAAAAGAGGAGGAGGAGGGGGGGGGGCCTTGAAAAGAGGAGGAGGAGGGGGGGGGGCCTTGAAAAGAGGAGGAGGAGGGGGGGGGCCTTGAAAAGAGGAGGAGGAGGGGGGGGGGCCTTGAAAAGAGGAGGAGGAGGGGGGGGGGCCCTGAAAAGAGGAGGAGGGGGGGGGCCTGAAAAGAGGAGGAGGAGGGGGGGGGCCCTGAAAAGAGGAGGAGGAGGGGGGGGGCCCTGAAAAAGAGAGGAGGAGGAGGAGGGGGGGGGGCCCTGAAAAGAGGGGGGGGCCCTGGAGGAGGAGGGGGGGGGCCCTGAAAAGAGGAGGAAGGGGGGGGGCCCTGAAGAGGAGGAGGAGGGGGGGGCCCTGAAAAGAGGAGGAGGAGGGGGGGGGCCCTGAAAAGAGGAGGAGGAGGGGGGGGCCCTGAAAAGAGGAGGAGGAGGAGGGGGGGCCCTGAAAAGAGGAAAAGAGGGGGGCCCTGGAGGAGGAGGAGGGGGGCCCTGAAAAGAGGAGGAGGAGGAGGGGGGCCCTGAAAAGAGGAGGAGGAGGAGGGGGGCCCTGAAAAGAGGAGGAGGAGGAGGGGGGCCCTGAAAAGAGGAGGAGGAGGAGGGGGGCCCTGAAAGAGGAGGAGGAGGAGGGGGGGGGGGGGGGCTGAAAAGAGGAGGAGGAGGGGGGGGGCCTGAAAAGAGGAGGAGGAGGAGGGGGGCTGAAAAGAGGAGGAGGAGGGGGGGGGCCTGAAAAGAGGAGGAGGAGGGGGGGGGGGCTGAAAAGAGGAGGAGGAGGAGGGGGGGGGGCCTGAAAAGAGGAGGAGGAGGAGGAGGAGGGGGGGCGGCCTGAAAAGAGGAGGAGGAGGAGGGGGGGCGGCCTGAAAAGAGGAGGAGGAGGAGGGGGGGCGGCCTGAAAAGAGGAGGAGGAGGAGGGGCGGCCTGAAAAGAGGAGGAGGAGGGGGGGGGGGGGGGGGGGGGGCCTGAAAAGAGGAGGAGGAGGGGGGGGGCCTGAAAAGAGGAGGAGGAGGGGGGGGGCCTGAAAAGAGGAGGAGGAGGGGGGGGGCCTGAAAAGAGGAGGAGGGGGGGGGGGGAGGGGGGGGGGGCCTGAAAAGAGGAGGAGGAGGAGGGGGGGGGCCTGAAAAGAGGAGGAGGAGGAGGGGGGGGCCTGAAAAGAGGAGGAGGAGGAGGGGGGGGCCTGAAAAGAGGAGGAGGAGGAGGGGGGGGGGGCTGAAAAGAAGGAGGAGGAGGAGGAGGGGGGGGGCCTGAAAAAGAGGAGGGGGGGGGGCCTGAAAAGAGGAGGGGGGGGGCCTGAAAAGAGGAGGAGGAGGGGGGGGGGGCCTGAAAAGAGGAGGAGGGGGGGGCCTGAAAAGAGGAGGAGGGGGGGGGGGGGGCTGAAAAGAGGAGGAGGGGGGGGGCTGAAAAGAGGAGGAGGAGGGGGGGGCCTGGAGGAGGGGGGGGCCTGAAAAGAGGAGGAGGAGGAGGGGGGGGGGCCTGAAAAGAGGAGGAGGAGGAGGGGGGGGCCTGAAAAGGGGAGGGGGGGGGGGCCTGAAAAGAGGAGGAGGGGGCGGGGGGGGGGCCTGAAAAGAGGAGGAGGAGGAGGGGGGGGCCTGAAAAGAGGAGGAGGAGGGGGGGGGGGGGCCTGAAAAGAGGAGGAGGAGGAGGAGGGGGGGCCTGAAAAGAGGAGGAGGAGGAGGGGGGGGCCTGAAAAGAGGAAAAGAGGGGGGGGGAGGAGGAGGAGGGGGGGGGGGCCTGAAAGAGGAGGAGGAGGAGGGGGGGGGGCCTGAAAAGAGGGGAAAAGAGGGGGGGGGGCCTGAAAAGAGGAGGAGGAGGAGGGGGGGGCCTGAAAAGAGGGAGGGGGGGGGCCTGAAAAGAGGAGGGGGGGGGGCCTGAAAAGAGGAGGGGGGGGGGCCTGAAAAGGAGGAGGGGGGGGCCTGAAAAGAGGAGGGGGGGGGGCCTGAAAGGAGGGGGGGGGGCCCTGAAAAGAGGAGGGGGGGGGCCTGAAAAAGGAGGAGGGGGGGGGCCCTGAAAAGAGGAGGGGGGGGCCCTGAAAAGAGGAGGAGGAGGGGGGGGCCCTGAAAAGAGGAGGGGGGGGGGCCTGGAGGAGGAGGGGGGGCCCTGAAAAGGAGGAGGGGGGGGCCTGAAAAGAGGAGGAGGAGGGGGGGGGGCCTGAAAAAGAGGAGGAGGGGGGGGGCCTGAAAAGAGGAGGAGGAGGAGGAGGGGGGGGGCCTGAAAAGAGGAGGAGGAGGAGGAGGGGGGGGGGGGCCTGAAAAGAGGAGGAGGAGGGGGGGGCCTGAAAAGAGGAGGAGGGGGGGGGGCCTGAAAAGAGGAGGAGGGGGGGGCCTGAAAAGAGGAGGAGGAGGAGGGGGGGGCCTGAAAAGAGGAGGAGGAGGAGGGGGGGGGGGCCTGAAAAGAGGAGGGGGGGGGCCTGAAAAGAGGAGGGGGGGGGCTGAAAAGAGGAGGGGGGGGGGCCTGAAAGGAGGAGGAGGAGGGGGGGGGGCCTGAAAAGGAGGAGGAGGGGGGGGGGGCCTGAAAAGCGGCGGGGGGTGGGGAGGGGGGGGGGAGGTGTGGGCGGAGGAGGAGGGGGGAGGGGGGGGGGGCCTGAAAAGAGGAGGAGGAGGAGGGGGGGGGGGCCTGAAAAGAGGAGGAGGAGGAGGAGGGGGGGGCCTGAAAAGAGGAGGAGGAGGGGGGGGGCTGAAAAGAGGAGGAGGAGGGGGGGGGGCCTGAAAAGAGGAGGAGGAGGGGGGGGGGGGAGGAGGAGGGGGGGGCCTGGAGGGGGGGGAGGGGGGGGGCCTGAAAAGAGGAGGGGGGGGGCCTGAAAAGAGGAGGGGGGGGCCTGAAAGGAGGAGGAGGAGGGGGGGGGGCCTGAAAAGAGGAGGAGGAGGGGGGGGGGCCTGAAAAGAGGAGGAGGAGGAGGGGGGGGGGGCCTGAAAAGAGGAGGAGGAGGAGGGGGGGGGGGGGGGCCTGAAAAGAGGAGGAGGAGGAGGGGGGGGGGCCTGAAAAGAGGAGGAGGAGGGGGGGGGGGCTGAAAAGAGGAGGAGGAGGGGGGGGGCTGAAAAGAGGAGGAGGAGGGGGGGGGCTGAAAAGAGGAGGAGGAGGGGGGGGGCTGAAAAGAGGAGGAGGAGGGGGGGGCTGAAAAGAGGAGGAGGAGGGGGGGGCTGAAAAGAGGAGGGGGGGGCCTGAAAGGAGGAGGGGGGGGCCTGAAAAGAGGAGGAGGGGGGGGCCTGAAAGGAGAGGGGGGGGGCCTGAAAAGAGGAGGAGGAGGAGGGGGGGGGCCTGAAAAGAGGAGGAGGAGGAGGGGGGGGCCTGAAAAGAGGAAAAGAGGAGGGGGGGGCCTGAAAAGAGGAGGAGGTGGGAGGGGGGGGGGCCTGAAAAGAGGAGGAGGAGGAGTGGGGGCCTGAAAAGAGGAGGAGGAGGAGGGGGGGGGGGGCCTGAAAAGAGGAGGAGGGGGGGGCCTGAAAAGAGGAGGAGGGGGGGGCCTGAAAAGAGGAGGAGGGGGGGGCCTGAAAAGAGGAGGAGGGGGGGGCCTGAAAAGAGGAGGGGGGGGACCTGAAAAGAGGAGAAGGAGGAGGGGGGGGACCTGAAGAGGCGGGTCTTAAAGCAAAGTTCCACCCATAGATGGAACTTCCACGGATCGGATCCTCCCCCTCTGGTGCCACCTTTCAGAGAGGGGAGTGGATACCTGTCAAGTCCAGGTGTCTGCTCCCACTTCCGGGGGAAAGATCGCCACAATCTTGTGAACTACGCAATGTCCGGCCGCAGAAGACGGCAGGGACCATTCAGAAAGCACAGCGCGATTCACGCATTTGCAGTAGGAAATGCAGGGCTTCACTTCCTGATTCCCTTAGTAAGGGTGCCGGCGCTGGACAGGTAAGTGTCCTAATATTAAAAGTCAGCTGCTGACTTATTTTTATTTGTATATTATTTATAATTTTTTTTTTATTTTTTTTTATACCCAGGCGAAACGTTTAGTGGAGGTGTATGGATTATGTTTGCCTAACAAGGATATTGGTTAATGTCAGTTTAATGTATTCTGCTGTGATGGAGCCCTGAATTGCACAGGTTACACCCGGACATATCACTGATTATGTTGGTGATACAAAAAAAAAATTACGAATGTTTGGAGTAAAACCGTGCTATAATTGAAAGTATTGCTCTCGGTCACATGACTGCAGCTGGTGAAGCATAAGAGAGGTATCATCATGTGATACATAGAGGATGCTGATCTAATGTATGCATGGTGACCGCAGTGCAGGCTGCAGATTTCTGAACACTGTGTGAAGAATCATCAAAAACGCCAAATGACGTGTTCTGACCTACAAGACCAAATGCAGAAAACCAAGTTTTATTGAAAGCAGAACTGATGACCGCCTGAGACTGTGGACCTTGTGATTAAAACCTCTAAAATAATATTACTGAATGCAACCCGTTTGTTTCTCCAGTAAAATGTACACAGCATGAGAGGCCAATGGTAGATGATGCAGGACATTGATCTGATGTCTGGAGCCCTCCATCTCTTTGGCCACCCCGTCCCGGCCATCTAGGGGTGTATGTATAGGTCTGTCTTTGTATCTGTTTATGGGCACTTTCACACGTCCGTTCCGTTCGTCCGTTTTTTAGACGTCCGTTAACGGACCTCAATGCTTTCCTATGGGAGCGGATCCGTTAGCGGATAATGCATCCTCTAACGTCCGCCAGATCCGCATCCGTTTTTGCGGACGGAAGAATGTCCTATTTTTCTTCCGTCCGGCCGAACGGATCGGATGCAAACAGACAGACGGTCCGTTTCCATCCGATTCCCCATAGGGGATAGCGGAGGAGAGACAGGGCGGTCCCTGCATAGTGTGCGGGGACCGCCCTGTCCGCCCGACAGCTCAGCGGAGACCCCCCGCTGAGCCGACGGACACACGGAGCGGACCACAAAACGGACCGCTCCGTGTGAAAGAGCCCTAAATCTTTTGTCAATCTCTCTCCCTCTGTCCATAAATATTTCTCTGTCTTTTTCCATAATTGTCTTTTTTTCAGATACCTTTTTAATACAGAAAAGCTCAGTATACAAATATGGTGATAATACAGCTTGACCTAATAAAAAATAAAAAAAGTATGTTTTAAATTGTATAAGTAGCAAACACAAAATAGAAAAGAAGGGTGGGCATCAGAAATGGAAAAGAAAATGGTAAATGGTAACGACATCGGCACCACCATCTCTTTCTGTCTTGTCATTTCTCTCTCCATCGATTTGTCCTTCCCTTTTTTTCTTTTTTTTTTTTCTTCCAGTGTCTATTCTTTTTCTTTTTCTTTTCTCTTTTTTTCTTTTATTTTTTATTGCATATTTTTTTTTCTCTTTTTCCTCCTTCTTTCTCTCTTTTCCTCTTCATTCTCTTTCTCTCCATCTTTTCTTTCTCTTTTTTTCTCTTTTCCTCTCCTTTCTCTTTTCATTTCTCTTTTCATTTCTCTTTTCATTTCTCTTTTCATTTTTCTCTTCATCTTTTCTTTCTCTTTTCATTTTTCTCTTTTCTTTCTCTTTTCTTTCTCTTTTCTTTCTCTTTTCTTTTCCTCTTCTCTTTTTTTCTTTCTTTTTTTTTTTCTCTTTTCTTTTCCTCTTCTCTTTTTTCTTTCTTTTTTTTCCCCTCTTTTTCTTCTCTATTTTTGTTTCTTTTTTCTCCTTTTTTCTTTTTCCTCTTTTTCTTATTTTTTCCTTTTTTTTTTTTCTTTTTTTTCCCTTCTTCTTCTTCTCTTTTTTTTTCCTCTTCTCTTCCACCATATCTCAGGTTGGCCATACATTTATTCAATTTCCTTTCCTTCAACCACAATTTGCTCATTGCTCCTTTATTTTTCTCTGTCCTCGGTTTCTCACCTGCCAGTGTCCTGTCTTTGTCCATTGCTTCATCTATTCTTCTTTTTCTTTTTTTTTTTCTCTTTCCATCATCCAGTCATCTTATGTCTATCTGGTGTATTATTAAAGGAGCTTTTTCCCAGGTTCCTTTAATAGCACGACATTCTCGGTGGCACTTTAACCTTTTTTGACGGTAATATTATGTTGGTAATTTACACCCATTACTCATCTGTTGCTCTTCATTTTGTTTCCGTAAACTTTGGTAGTGACACTTTTATATATCCTATTTTGATTCAGAAACTAGACTGTCATGCAGGAAGCCTACATCTAGGGGGAAACTAGGGACTTCTTACAACTCTCTTGGGCCTAGTGAAATGAAGAGTTTGTAAGGTCTCATGTTCAGTCAGGTGGGACTTAGTCACGTATGAAATGTATGAGTAACTTGGGGGAGTTACTAAACCCACAACAGTAAAATCAGTCTGTATATGCAGTAAAGCATGCTTGTTATACTCACTGTGAAACCTAAAGGGTTAATTATCTGCAGTAAAAAGGCTGGTTGATCCTGTATGCACAGATCCTCCCCTTCCACTGACTCCAAAACATGTCCGGGTAACAGAGTCTATGGAGTCAGGTTGCACATGCTCAGTTTGGTTCGTATTGCTAGAGAGTATATTTATTTTTTACTGCTGCACCAGATTTCGCACTTCAATTTTAGTAAATAACCCTGTTTGCATGCAATCTGTTGTAAGTTACTATTTGGGATACGGCTTAAAATTGGCAACTTGTATTAATCTTTTGGGTTTATGAAGGAGGAAATTGATTACCTCTCTGGCAGGCAGCAAGTCTAAACGCCGCTCTCTGCAAGCCGTACGGTCTCCACATAATCGTTGGTATTGCCCCCTCCTGGAAGGGTTGAATGCCTGAATTCCCTGATACACTCAGTAGCACATCACTGAGAAAAGATTGGAAAAAGTTGCATTTGTGATGGATTTTTTTATTTTTATTTTCCTCTTAGGCACGGCCTGCAACGCTTCTTCAGCTGTCGAGGAATTGCCATTGCGGTGGAGTATTTTTGGAAGATGGGCCATCGGAAGATCACAGTTTTTGTTCCACAATGGAGGACAAAACGGGACCCCAGGATCACAGGTAATGACACCTTCTTGGTATCGATTACGTTTTTATGTGCATCGTTGTGGTTCGAAAGAGGCGGCCAGCTCACGATGACAGAGGTGGCCCCCGGACTGAGCGACAGATAACAGGACTGGATCCGTTGGGCAGGTAAATATGTAAATCGAGAATAAGTTCCTCTTTGAAGCAGATTTAAAGTCTCACTTTAAAAAATTAGAAGCAGATAGACTCTTTATTGCAGAAAAGGCACGCAACATCTCTTCTGCAATAAAATAAACCTGCCTGCAATCTTCAATGGAATGTACAGCGACCGGCGCAGCTCAGTTCACATTCCACCACAGATCCTGATTACTGACCCTTTAGGCGTGCACACGAATGATGTCACCCTGCGCCAATCAATGATGACCACAGTGCGGCACCCAGAAGACCCCCCCCCCCCTGGTGAACGGAAGGGCTCCTGCGCTAGTCTCCCCCCCCCCCCCTGTGAACGGAAGGGCTCCTGCGCTAGTCTCCCCCCCCCTTGTGAACGGAAGGGCTCTTGCGCTAGCCCCCCCCCCTGTGAACGGAAGGGCTCTTGCGCTAGTCTCTCCCCCCCCCCCCTCCCCCCCCCTGTGAACGGAGGGGCTCTTGGGCTAGTTTTCCACCCCCCCCACCCACCCCTGTGAATGGAAGGGCTCTTGCGCTAGTCTCTCCCCCCCCCCCCCCCCCCCTCCCCTGTGAACAGAAGGGCTTTTGCGCTAGTCTTACCCCCCCTGTGAACGGAAGGTCTCTCTCCCCCCCACCCCCGTGAACGGAAATGGCTCTTGCGCTCGTCAGTAGAGTTGCACCGATACTTTTGGTCAAGACTCGCTGATGCCGAGTACCGGTGCAAAATGGATGTGCTCAAATCTCACTGCAAAGAATAGAATGCGTTTTTTAACAGCAATGCAGTGGGAATCCTGTTTGAATCGCATCCGGTTTCCTGCGCAGCTCCTGTGTGAACCCAGGCTGAAGTCGCTATGACAAGCTTGGGTTCACAAAGGAGCGGTGCGGGAAACCACATGCAATTTGGACAGGAATCGCACCACATTCCTGTTCAAATAGCATGCGTTTTTTGGGGGGGGGGGGGGGGTTTGCAGTGCGATTTGAGAGTTACGAAACCCCAGCAGTGTCTTAGAGAGTCAGAGGATGGAACAGCAGTGCAGGTGAGCACTTGTGGAATCGCAGTAAGCATTAAAAAAATTATTTTGAAAGCAGCTTTTGTTTTAAAATTTTTTTGTTTTTGCGACACAAAGTGACTTTAGTAAATTTATTATTGCACGTTTGTGTGATCTTTGCTAGGGACAAATTGGCAGTTTCTGCTGAGCATCACTAATGAAGTGAGTGTCAGGTTTGGTCTATATCACTATAACATAGATATCTCTTAGTTCTAATTGTCAGTTTTTTTTGTTATTTTTATTCCGTACAGAACAGCATTTTCTACAAGAGCTGGAGGAACTGGGCATCCTGTCTTTCACCCCTTCCAGGACTGTATTTGGCTCTCGGATCGCATCCCACGAAGACAGGTCTACCACAATTTAGCATTTATATTGGTTTTAAGCAGAAGTAAACCTTTCCATACTTTACTGCCAAGGAAGCCGCCATCTTGGCCTCTGTTTCATCTGCAGTTGCCATGGTGCTGCACATGTGATCAGTTATGACACGGGCCATTTGATGATTTGGCAGTTCGGTTGATGGCACAAGCAAATGTGACAGTCATGGCCTGCCTTGAATTTTAAAGGGGTTGTAAACCTTCGTGTTTTTTCACCTTAATGCATCCAATGCAGAGCCAAATGTCGCCGTTTGTAGGTGATCAGCGCTGTTCGGCAATGCACGGAATAGTCCGACAGCACGGCTGACCTCGGAAAATCTTGGGAAGAAGTCTGTCCAAGGTATGCCGTGGTCAGCCAAAGTGTCCTTGGGCCATCCCCCCCCCCCCTTGAATTTAAAGGGGTTGTAAATCTTTTTTTTTCTTTTTTTTTTACCTTAATGCATCCAATGCAGATGTAGGTGATCGGCGCTGTTCGGAAATGCACGGAAAGGTCTGAGGACAGCACGGCTGACCTCGGTAAATCTATTAAGTCTGTCGGAGGTTTGCATGCCATAGAAGTCAATGCAGAACAAATTATTTTAGTTTCCATAGACTTCAATGGGCAAACTCGCTTTGATATGCGAGTACTTTGGATTACGAGCATTCTCTTGGAACGGATTATGCTTGTAATTTGAGGTTCCACTGTATTTGCTTGTGATCCCAACCAAGCTGTCAAACCATCAAATGTCTGGAGTCATAACTGATGACCTGTGCAGCATCACAGCAACTGCAGATCAGACAAGACGCCAAGATGGCGGCTTCCTTGGCTGAAAACGATAGGAGGGTTTCGTTTCGCTTTAAAGTACCACTTGCACTTTGTCATTGAAACTTTTATATGGGGAGTGTAGGGAGATGAAGATACCTGGTGTCTTAAAGAGGAAGTCACCCCCGATGCATTTTACTTCCTCTTTTATTCCCTGCAAAGATAAAGCATAATGGGCTACTATGCATTGCATAGTAGCTCATTATGTGTCACTTACCTGAAACCGAAGCCTGCGATATTCCAGATGGCAGGAAGCGTCCATCTTCAGCCCTCTTCTTTCCTGGGCCACGTACTCTGGCTCTGTGACTGGCCGGAGTCACAGCATGACCCTATCTAGAAACGCCACAGCGTGCCCTTTCTAAAGTGCGCATGCGCCAAATAACTCTTCGTACAGGGAATTGTAAATATCTCCTAAACTTTGTGGGTTTAGGAGATATTTCCAGCACATAAAGGTAAGCCTTAATGAATAAAGCCGATGGATGTAGCAGAGAAGAGTCATGCGACAACAGTCGCATAATGCCACCCACCCTCTCCATCTCTAGTTGAAACTGTCTCTCAGACATCATTTTACACCAAAGCGGTTAAATGATTTAAAGCTGATGTTGTGTGTTTTTTTTTATTTATTTTTTTATAGTTAATTTGGACCAGCACGATTTGCTTCACTAAGAGTGCTTTCACATTTAAGGCGCCCAGGTAATGCTTTTCGGCAGTTAGCGGGGTGCTTTAAACCCCCGCTAGCGGCTGAAAAGGGGTTAAAAGCGGCGGTGCTTTGCCGACGGTTCGACGGCGCTGCCCATTGATTTCAATGGGCAGGGGCACTTTAGGTGCGGTGTATTCACCGCTCCTAATACGCTGCAAAGAAGCTGCTGGCAGGCCTTTTTCTGACGCCCTGCCAGCGCATCGCTCGAGGGCTTTCACACTGGAGTGAATGAAGCGGCTCTTTCTCCTATCACCTTCCAGGACGGCACACCTGAGAGATGAGGGCATCATCATAAGCTACCTGCCAGATTCATAGCAGCTGGCTCTGATCCTTTAGGGATTGATGGAGTAGAAAAACACCATGTATTGAGCCTTGCTCAGCCCCCTATATGAAGTTATTCTAGGGGCTTCTGTAATCTCATCAGTGGTCTATATTGCCTGCAGGAGTCCCTTCAGACCCTGTAGGGTGAAGGGGCGTCTCCTTAACCATGCATCCCCCTGAATCTGGTTTGACAGGTCTAGATCCAACTCCCCCTCTGAGCTGTGTTCTGCCTGGCTTTCCATATCCTCCCTGTCCTTCTTTTGCTTCCTCTACCTGGGCTAGAGGGCGTGATTGTGAAGGTAGGGGAAGGGCACTAGATCCCATTCAGAAGAGGCTTTCCTGGGAGGATGTGCTTTCTCTAGGGATAAGCTCCTCTATGTCAGACCCTGGGTTACTGACTGCCTGGTGGCTTCATGGAAAGTTTTGACTGTTGCCGGCCTTTCCGTCTGCATAGATGAGAGATCTTATCATTGCAGCGGCTCCTTTCCCTGCTAAATTATTAATGCATTTTTAGCAAAAGGGTTTTGAGTGGGAGTTTATCCTTATAGTACCCACATTTTTATTTTTTGAGGAGCTATGCCCTGTAGCGGCAGGAGGCTGGCCCCGGGACCTCAGACCCCTGAAAGCCAGGACCTCTCACTCCCCTTTCCTCCTCCTTTTCCAAGGGGGTTTTGTACTCACCAGTCCTGACTTGGATCTACCTGCAGTTGCATTTGCCTTCCCTTCCTCTTGTTCCATGAGGAGGTTGGCTGTGTCCTGGGCTGCTGGTACCGCTGGAGGGGCTAGTACAGCAAGCCGACCACTTTCACCACCACTCCACGCTGTCTCCCGGCGTCTGTGGCCCCGCTCACTTCCTGTGATGCGGTTCCTCTTCCTCTGTTCAGAAAGAGGCTTGGAGCTCAGTGCTTCCTCCTAGGAGAAAACCAGGAAGTGAAGAGAGCAGCTTAATGGCGGTGTTTTTGCATCACAGCGATGGCTAGCCTCCCCGCAGCTCAGAGCGCTGGTGCACACCTGGGGCGACCTGTGAGATGGACAAAGCCTACAGGTTAGTTCAGCCCTCCCCGGCCTCCCTAAAACCTGTCTCAACAGGGGTACCATTCGACCCTCCCCGGTCTTTAGGTCTTTCAAACAAAACAAACATGTCGCTGTGTTCGGGAGAAACACAATCAATACTGGGGATCAAGGGGAAGGGTGGGGACTTATAACAAGCTGTCAAGTGATTGTGTTTCCTGTGGGGAGGAGCCCTCATCTCTCAGGTGTGCCGTCCTGGAAGGTTCGTAGAAATACCGTTACCGGTAAGTCTAACGCAGGTTTTCAGGGCCCATTTTTAGCGCTATAGTGCTTGCAAAGCGCTTCAGTGAGAAAGGGGTCTAAGTGCTGCAGTGTCTCTAAGCACTGTATGTACTACATATAACTTCAGCTGTATACAGTGCACAGTGCTGGGTTCCAGCTGGTGAGGCAGAGACTTCCCATCTCACACCTGGAACACAACAGTCGCTCAGCTATTCATAGGCAGCTTTGTATTCTGTGAATTAATACAATGCTTTCTCTGATTGGCTGGCTGAGTCTGAGAGTGTGATTTCACCAGCCTGCCCCTCCCACTCAGCCAATCAGAAGAAGCTTTTTATCCATTCACAGAATACAAAGCTGCCTATGAATGGCCGAGCGCCTCTCAGCCAGACTGTTTTTTTGTTCGGGTGTGAGACGGGAAGTCTCTGCCTCGCAGCCAGAAATTGTACGTAGCTGAAGTTACATGCAGTACATACAGTGCTCAGAGTAGACACTGCAGCACTTAGTGAAGCAAATTGTTTGTTTTGGACCAGCTCGGTCCAAACAAACTATTTTAAAATGACAAGAAACCTGGACATCCCCTTTAAGAAAAAAATAAAAATATTTAACCGGGTGATTTGTCCATAGATGATTATTGTTCTGACTGCAAAGAAATAGGAGCGAATAGAGGGTCTTGTTTTTGTCCTCGCCTGTACATTTTAGATGGTGAAACAGATGAAATTCATTAACTGGTATTTCTTTTGCCTCCTATCCTCAGATTCCTCCTGCATTTGGCCGAGAAAACGAGAGGAATCATCGTCACCAATGACAACCTGCGGGAGTTTTTACGGGAATCGAAGGCATGGTTTCAGATAATCAAAGAAAGGTCTGTGCGGCCATATCTCCCATTCAAAGCAGAACTTTATATTTATTTTTTTATTTTAGATAAGCATTGGAACTCTAGGGAACTTTTCCTTCCCCTTGTGATAGTAATAACAGAAGATATAAAAAAAAAAAAAAAAAAAACATTGTGAAATCAGGAAATAATAGTAAAAAAATATATAGTGGTGACTATTCTTCATAATGTTCTATTTTACTCTTTTATTTTATCTCCTTTTTTTTTTTTTTTAATAGTTTTGTTTATGAAAATGATTATGGTAACATTAGGTAACTGCTTAAAGCGGAATTCCAGCCACAATATCACTTTTTAAATATAAATACCCCTGTAATACACAAGCTGAATGTATTATACTAAAGTTAGTCTGTGAACTAAGGTCCGTTTTGTTAGGTTGTTACAGCATTTATATACTTTATAAAACAGGATTTGACTGGGGC